>JAWDJV010000364.1:0-19251 GCA_033119285.1 Teratosphaeriaceae sp. CCFEE 6253
AAGTGGGCGCCGGCGGCGGTGACTTGGGCGGCGAGGGCGTTGGTTGTGTCCGGGTGGATGGTGGAGCAGTCGACGAACAGCTTGTCTTTGGCCAGGGCGGGGTCCTCCAGGGCGGCGGTGAGGGTTTCTTGGATGGCTTTGTCGTCGCCCACGCCTGGATAGCGGATCAGCTCGATTCGGATGGTCCACATACCGGGACGATGGAGAATTGGATCGCCGATGTATAGCCTGCTCGCGTTTAGGCCATAGGGCGATGACACGTACTGCCTCGTCGTTAGCGCAACTCGTTACAGCGTCTCGGCGTGGTTGGTCGTTACCAGGTAAAAATGATATCGGCATCCTTGACAGCTTCCGCAATAGAAGTGACGACTGTCGTCTTGCCTTCGGGGAGCGAGGCAGCGAGCTTCTCAGCGCGGGCGGCGGTGCGGTTGTAGATCAACAGCGGCGGAGCGTAGGTCCCCTTGGAGACGATGTTGGCGACCATGCCGCGGCCCATGTTGCCGAGCCCGATCCATGCTACGCGTGGACTGGAGGAGGATGAGCTGGCCATGCCGACTGCCCTTTGGACTGATTCTATGATTCTTTCTGATGTAGTCGGTAAGGTGAAGAGATGATTGGAGCGGATGTGTGTGTGTAGATGCCAAGAGAAGACTTATAGCAATGCCATTCATCTACTCGACCTGTCAAGCTCTATTCGCCTATGACGACTGTAAGTCGACGAGACGGTTGCAGCGGTATCGGAGGCTGCAGCGGAGGGTCGTCGTGAGATCGCAAGGACGCGTCTGCCCGGACCGCGACGCCCGGTCAGATCCCGCCCGTCGGCTGCCTCCACGGCACAGTTCGCGCCCAGGACAGACGATGTCGTTTGCACGTCGTGATGAAGCGACGGGAGGAAGGGGCGACGACAGGGCTTGAGGCGCATCGGCTAGCCTCGGCTAGCCTCGGGCGTAATCGATAAGGCGAAACAATGAACGCATGCGGAATGCACGCCATCTCAGCATCTCGTCGCATCGGCTCAGCCTTCCCTGACCGGGCGCGAAGTCCTCGTAAGTACCGCCACCACCGCTTCCCTCTTCTCTCTTCACCTCTCACCGACCACCCCACTGCCCACCGCCACGATGTCCCACCTCTCCACCCCCCTCCCCCCGCAGGCCCCCGCGATCATGGACTCCATCCTGCAGAACATCGGCAACACGCCCCTGGTCCGCCTGAACCGCATCCCGGCCTCCGCAGGCGTCTCATGCAAGATATACGCCAAATGCGAGTTCTTCAACGCCGGCGGCAGCGTCAAGGACCGCATCGCGCTCCGCATGGTCGAGGCCGCCGAGAAGGAAGGCCGCATTACGCCCGGCCACTCGGTCCTGATCGAGCCCACGTCGGGCAACACCGGGATTGGCCTCGCGCTCGTGGGCGCGGTGAAGGGGTACCGCACGATCATCACGCTGCCGGAGAAGATGAGCGGGGAGAAGGTCGCGGTGCTGAAGGCGCTGGGCGCGGAGATCATCCGCACGCCCACGAGCGCCGCGTGGGACAGCCCGGAGAGCCATATCGGCGTCGCGCGGCGGCTGGAGAAGGAGATCCCGGGGGGCGTGATCCTGGATCAGTATGCCAATCCCAACAACCCGCTCGCGCACGAGTTGGGGACGGCGAAGGAGATTGTGGAGCAAGTCGCGCAAGTCGAGGGCCGGCTCGCGGCGGTCGTCGCCGGGGCGGGGACGGGCGGGACCATCACGGGGCTGTCGAGGGGGATCCGGACGGCGCACGGCAGGGATGTGAAGATTATCGCGGCGGACCCGCAGGGGTCGATCTTGGCGCAGCCGGCGAGCTTGAATGAGGAGTTCAGGGATCAGCCGTACAAGGTGGAGGGGATCGGGTACGACTTCATCCCCGAGGTGCTGTCGCAGAGGGAGGTGGACGTGTGGTACAAGACGGACGACCGGGAGTCGTTCTACTGGGCCCGGCGGCTGATCCGGGAGGAAGGGTTGTTAGTGGGTGGGAGCGCAGGCAGCGCGATGACGGCGTGCATGAAGGCGGTGAAACAGCTCAACTTCGGCCCGGACGACGCGGTCGTGGTGATACTACCGGACAGCATCCGCAGCTACCTCAGCAAATTCGTCGACGACGACTGGCTAGCGGCCAACGACCTCCTGCCCCCCTCGCCACCACTCACCGCGCCCTCGAGCCCTAAACTCGCACCCAACGACAAGACCGGGCAGGAGAAGCGCCTGGTAACCAACGGCCACCCCTCCGATCAAGCCTCGTCCGACGACACGCCGCCCTCCCCCACCACCTCCCGCCGCCAGGTCAAAGACGACTACGGCGCCGCCACCATCGCCGACCTGCGCCTGAAACCCGTCTCCACGGTTCCCAGCACGGCGACCGTGGACGAGACCATCGAGCTCATGCGCGACCGCGGCTTCGACCAGATCCCCGTCCTGTCCCCCAGCACGCGCCGTCTCGTGGGGCTCGTCACGCTGGGGAACTGCCTGTCGTACCTCTCCTCCTCCCGCGTGAGCATCACGAGTCCGGTGAGCGAGGTGATGTTCGATTTCGGCCGGCTGGATGAGGTGCGCGCGCTGGAGAAGCACGCGAGTCTGACGGAGGGGGACGAGAGTAAGCGGGAGTTTGTCGAGATCACGACGCAGACGAGTTTGCGCGCGCTGGAGCGGTTTTTCGTGTGGAATGCCGCGGCCATTGTGACGGAGAGAGAGGGTGGCAAGGGCGAGGGCGAGGAGGGGAGGGGGGTGTTGCGGGCCGTGGCGGTGGTGACGAAGGTGGATCTGTTGGTGTGGCTGGTGAGGAGGGGGAGGCAGGCGAACGGGCATTGAGGTGATTTCGGAGGGAAAGGTCTGGATTCTCGAGCGAGGCGTTGGTGGGTTTGTGGTTGGTGTCTGCAGGACAGATGGTCGGGCATTGACTGGGCTGGGGGCACGAAGGCTTCAACGCTTTGCCACAGCCGGGCAGTGGCTGCTCTGCATTTTGGCTGCCCTGGCTTGTGGGCTTCTAGATTGGGTTGAGTTTCGCACGACGCTGTTCGAAGAGCTCGTTGTTGTTGTAGCGGTCCATGAACGTCTCCGTCCAAACGCCGTGCCGTTCCGCTCGCATGATACACAGTAGGCGTAGAGCTACAAGGTACCGCCTGCCTACGTGGAAATGGGTCCAATATGCCCGGGTTTCAGATTGGGAGCTGAGTCAAGAGAGGGTGCAATAATGCCCGGCTGCTTCGGAGTAGATGAGACGCTGGCCACCGCTCTGATAAAGCCACTGGAGAAGCCCTGTGGCTATGATGTTGATAGCTCGCCTCGCTTCGTCTTCTTCTACGTTGCCTTGCACCGTCAACGCGCTGGGCTGCCCTTTCCGCTGCGTTGGCTCGATGTTCTTGGCAGCCGCGATGAGGCCTTGGCCCGTGGCGTACACGGCTACGAGCCCCCTCAGACAGCTGGCGAAAGATGACTTGGCCACAATGAAGTTGGCAGACGGCAGTGAGGTCGCCGGAGTGACAGACTCGACGGTTGCCAAGCCAGCCGATGCCATGGACCCTCTGACGTCGCCTTTCCGCCCTCGGCCGCGCGCTCGATTGGGCAGCAGCACAGCCACTCCACTCCGGCGAGCACGCTGCCGCAGACGCACGACGCACCTCATACTCGTGTCTCCCGAACTCTAAGCACGCTCCAGCCTGCAGCGACATCAACACCACCATCCTTTCACTGGACGCTGGCGTCGCCCACTCACTCACTCCTCACCGACGACACCGACGACGACGACATCACCCCCCACTGACCAAGCGAGGCGAGGCGCAGCAACTCGAGGCGGGCACAGCATTGTTTCACCACGCTCGCCAAGCCCGCACCCGACCTTCACTGTTCGCCCATAGAGTGGCCTCCAGTACGAGAGACAGAGTCCATTGCACACGCGGGCGCGAGGCATAACAGACCGCCGCCAAGATGTCGTGGAAACTCACCAAGAGTAGGTCAAGTGATCCCCTGTCGATCTCCGAGAATGGCGGACGAGGCGATATATTGACGTCCCGCAGAACTCAAGGACACGCACTTGGCGCCCCTCGCCAATACCTTCTCGCGCTCCTCCTCCCAGTCCACCATCACCCCCGATGTCCCCCCCAAGTCGGCCACAGCCACATCCACCCCCGGCACGTCGGCCCCCCTTAGCCAGAGCACGACCGCGCCGAGCAGTAATGGCTCCGACGCGCAAGGCATCAACGCCTCCGAAACCATGACCTCGCCACCTGTCGCACCCGCACGACCGGGTATCCTGATCCTGACGCTACAAGAAGGCCGCGGCTTCAGTCTCCCTCCCGGCGCCGAGGCGGCCTTCCAGCAGCGACCAGGCCACGGCAGCAGTATGAGCGCAGGCAGCTTCGGCGGCAGCTACATGGGCGGCAACAGCGCGCGGCCCGGGTCCGCGCAGATGCAGCAGCAGAACAACTACCGGCCCGCCTCCTCCGCCGGCGGCATCAACGCCGTCCCGTCCAGCCACGGCCGCTACAGCAGCAAATACCTCCCTTACGCGCTGGTGGACTTCGACAAGCAGCAGGTCTTCGTCAACGCCGTGTCGGGCTCGCCCGAGAACCCCGTCTGGGCGGGCGAGAGCACGCAGTACAAGTTCGACGTTAGCCGCTCCACCGAGCTCTCCCTCTCCCTCTACATCCGCAACCCCAGCGCGCCGCCCAACGCGGGCCGGCAACAGGACATCTTCATCGGCACCTGCCGCATCACGCCGAGCTTTACCGAGGACGCACAATCCGGCGCATCACAACCCGTGCCCACCTCCGATAGCAAGAGCAAGAAGGACAAGTACAACGGCTCCATGCTGCCCCCCTCCAGCAACAATGGCACGGGCCCGGGCGTCCAATGGCACGACGTCCAGTACGGCACGGGCGCGATCCGCATCGGCGTCAAGTTTGTGGAGAACCGGCAGCGCTCGCTGAAGATCGAGGACTTCGACCTGCTCAAGGTCGTCGGCAAGGGCTCCTTCGGGAAGGTGATGCAGGTGGTGAAGAAGGACACGAACCGGATCTACGCGCTGAAGACCATCCGCAAGCAGCACATCATCTCGCGCTCCGAGGTCGCGCACACGCTGGCGGAGCGCAGCGTGCTGGCGCAGATCAATAACCCCTTCATCGTGCCGCTGAAGTTCTCCTTCCAGTCGCCGGAGAAGCTGTACCTCGTGCTCGCCTTCGTCAACGGGGGGGAGCTCTTCCACCACCTGCAGCGCGAGCAGCGCTTCGACATCAACCGCTCGCGCTTCTACGCCGCCGAGCTGCTGTGCGCGCTCGAGTGCCTGCACGGCTTCGGCGTCATCTACCGCGACCTCAAGCCGGAGAATATCCTGGTGGACTACGTGGGGCACATCGCGCTGTGCGATTTCGGGCTGTGCAAGCTGGATATGAAGGACGAGGATAAGACGAATACGTTCTGTGGCACGCCCGAGTACCTCGCGCCGGAGCTGCTGCATGGGCAGGGGTACACGAAGGCGGTGGATTGGTGGACGCTGGGGGTGCTGCTGTATGAGATGCTGACGGGGCTGCCGCCGTATGTTCTTTCCCCTCCTCTGCCCAACCCGATCAAGGTGGCGATGGTATTACTGGCATACTGATGTGACTGGTGATAACAGCTTCTACGACGAGAACACCAACGAGATGTACCGCAAGATCCTCGCCGAGCCCTTGCACTTCCCCTCCCCGGACATCGTGCCCCCGGCCGCGCGCGACCTGCTCACCCGCCTCTTGGACCGCGACGCCTCGCGCCGCCTCGGCAGCGCAGGCGCGGCGGAGATCAAAGCGCACCCGTTCTTCCACTCGATCGACTGGCGGAAACTGCTGGACCGGAAGTACGAGCCGAGTTTCAAGCCGTCGGTGATGGATGAGCGGGATACGGCGAATTTCGACAAGGAGTTCACGAGCGAGGCGCCGACGGACAGTTATGTGGAGGGGGCCGGGCTGAGCGAGACGATGCAGGCGCAGTTCGCGGGGTGGAGTTATAATCGCCCGGTGGAGGGGCTGGGGGATGCGGGGGGGAGTATTGCGAGGGGCAGCGGGTTCGATCAGCGGTAGGTGGGTGTTCACTCGTCCTGAGGTGGTGGCGGTGGGAAAGGGAGAAGGCAGGCGATTGAGGCAGGGCAGAGCCGCTGTGGATGTGACTCCGGTCGTTGGGTCTTGGGTCATTGAGGCTCTGCATTTACCCGGCTCGCTGCGGGTCATCAGGGCAGCTGGGCTGTTGGGGCCGGGTACACGTAGGAGACGTGTCGTCGACAGTATGACATATCTCCCTCAAAGCATGACCTGGTGTCCGTCCACGGTGTTTCCACATACATAAGCAGGCACCTGTCCGCGTTCGGAAGGCTGTCTCACGTGCAGGACGGCGGTACTACTCGCTCAGTCAGGCTTGAGTCAGGGCTTGGCGAGGTTCATGTCATAGTGGGGTGGCGGGGGGTGGACGGGCACGGACGGGCAGCCAGTGGAGATGAATGATGAGTTGGAGCTGGTCGCGCTTGCGGTTCAACGTCACACGTGCGGTGGGCGAAGAAACATGTCGCCTGCAGCTAGACCAGCTGCGAGAGCCTCGTCGAAACAAAATTCCGCTCGACTCCGGTAATCATTGACCATCCCCTCTCCACGCCACCACCTCACTGTCCCACCACTCCTCGCCATTGTCTGCGAGACCAACACAATCACTCAATCGAACAACCCACTGATTGATTAATCGAACCGCCACAATGCCCGGCTTCGCCCAAGCCAACGAGCTGCCAGCATGGAAGGCGCTGATGGAGCATCACGACAAGCTCGGCCGCGGCATGGTGCTCAAGGCCGAGTTCGAAAAGGACCCGAAGCGCTTCGACAAGTTCTCGCGCACCTTCGCCAACGACGCCGACGGCAGCGAGATCCTGTTCGACTTCAGCAAGAACTTCCTCACGGATGAGACTTTGCCGCTGCTGGTGAAGCTGGCCAAGGATGCCAAGCTGGAGGAGCTGCGCGAGGACATGTTCAAGGGGGAGAAGATCAACTTCACGGAGAAGCGGGCTGTGTACCATGTGGCACTCCGGAACACGAAGAACGAGGAGATGAAGGTGGACGGGCAGAGCGTGGTGGAGGACGTCAACAGCGTGCTGGAGCACATGAAGGAGTTCTCCGACTCGGTGCGCAGCGGGGAGTGGAAGGGCTACACGGGCAAGGCCATCGACACCATCGTCAACATCGGCATTGGCGGGTCGGACCTGGGCCCCGTGATGGTCAGCGAGGCGCTGAAGCCGTACGGCAAGCCGGGGATGAAGCTGCACTTCGTCAGCAACATCGACGGCACGCACATCGCCGAGGCGACCAAGAACAGCGACCCGGAGACGACGCTGTTCCTCATCGCCTCCAAGACCTTCACGACCGCCGAGACGGTGACCAACGCCACCTACGCCAAGAAGTGGTTCCTCGCGACCGCCAAGGACGAGAGCGCGGTGGCCAAGCACTTCGCCGCGCTGTCGACGAATGTCAAGGAGGTGGAGAAGTTCGGCATCGACAGCAAGAACATGTTCGGCTTCCAGGACTGGGTCGGCGGGCGCTACTCCGTCTGGTCGTCCATCGGCTTGTCCGTGTGCCTGTACATTGGATATGAGAACTTCCACGAGTTCCTCGCGGGCGGCAATGCCATGGATCGCCATTTCCGCACCGCGCCGCTGGAGGAGAACATCCCGGTCATTGGCGGGCTGCTGAGTGTGTGGTACTCGGACTTCTTTGGCGCGCAGACGCATCTGGTTGCTCCGTAAGTCACATCACCACACTCCTTCCCCCACCCCATCTAATAGATCATGATGCAGCTACGACCAATACATGTCCCGCTTCCCCGCCTACCTCCAGCAGCTCTCCATGGAATCCAACGGCAAGGCCATCACGCGCTCCGGCGATTACGTCAAGTACACCACGGGCTCCATCCTCTTCGGCGAGCCCGGCACCAATGCGCAGCACTCCTTCTTCCAGCTGCTGCACCAGGGCACCAAGCTCATCCCCACCGACTTCATCCTGCCCGCCGAGACGCACAACCCGGTCGAGGGCGGCAAGCTGCACAAGATGCTCGCGTCCAACTTCTTCGCCCAGGCCGAGGCGCTGATGGTGGGCAAGACGCCCGACGACGTGAAAGCCGAGGGCGCAGCCGACGAGCTGGTCCCGCATAAAGTCTTCCTCGGCAACCGCCCCACGACGAGCATCCTGCCGCAGAAGATCACGCCCGCGACGCTGGGCGCGCTGATCGCGTACTACGAGCACCTGACCTTCACCGAGGGCGCGATCTGGAACATCAACTCCTTTGATCAGTGGGGCGTCGAGCTGGGCAAGGCGCTGGCGAAGAGCATTGAGAAGGAGCTGGACGAGGCCGGGGAGACGGAGAAGCATGACAGCAGCACGCGGGGGCTCATCAACGCGTTCAAGAAGAAGAGCGGGTTGTGAGTGCAGGGCGGTGAAGGGATGATGGTTAGATGGGAGGCGGCCAGGCTTTAGGGCGATGGGGGTGGCTGATGTTGGAACACGATTGATGACTTGGAGGGGGTGGTACATAGAATTGACTGCGTGATATGCACATGCACAAAAAGAAGACTTTACCCGATGACCGCCCGCTAAGTGTACACCAAGTCCCAAGCACCACCTCTCACCGCCGCCGTCCAATGCTTCCCTTACGAAGCCACGTGGCTCGCTCCAAACGCACTGTGGAAGACGTCCCGCACGTAATCCGTGTTCAGATCCCGGAACTCGCCCCTCACACACCCGATCCCATCCCGGCACACCTCCTCCACCAACCCCTTCACCTTCGCGGCAATCTTGCTCTCTTCAAAGTCGAAGCGGCCGTACACGTACTGCCGCGGCAGCGAGTGCCCGAAGGAATGCATGCTGTACCCGGCGTCGGCGTAGCGCTCCCAGCCATTCGGCGTGTAGGCCTCGATCACGACGCGCGGGATCTCGGACTGGTTCTTCAGCACGGCGCGGCGGTACTCGCGGGGCTGCTGCTCGAAGAGCCGCTGGCACGGCATCGAGACGACGCGCGCCTTGATGCCGTGCTTCTCCTGCAGCACCTCGGCCGTGTGGACCGCAAAGGCCATCTCGGCCCCGACGCCGATGAGCGTGACGTCCGCGGCGTCGTCCTCGATGAAGACGTACCCGCCCTTCTGCACGCCGTCGCGCGAGGAGTACTGTGGGAACTGCTCCGTGTCCTGGCGCGCGACGGAGATCATGGACGGCGTCTCCTTGGCCCCGACCGCCGCGATGAAGGCGCCCGCCGCCTCCTCGCCGTCGCAGGGGCGGATGTAGAGGAAGTTGGGCATGGCGCGGTACAGCGCGGCCAGCTCGACCGGCTGGTGCGTCGGCCCGTCCTCGCCCGTGCCGATGGAGTCGTGGGTGGCGATGTGGATGACCTGCAGGCTCTGCAGCGCGCCCATGCGCACGCCGGGCGCGGCGTAGATGTAGAACATGAAGAAGCTGCTCGTGACGGGCAGGATGCAGCCCTTGCGGAACGCGGCCATGCCGTTGGAGACGGAGGCCATGGCGTGCTCGCGGATGCCCCAGTGGATGTAGCGCCCCGTGTAGTCGCCGTTGAGCCCGCACGCGGTGCGCAGGTCCGGGTGCTGGAAGTCGGTCTTGCCCTTCCACGCCATGTTCACCGAGGGCGTGAGGTCCGCGGTGCCGACCATGAGGTTCGGGAGGTGTTCCGCCAGGGGGTTGCAGACATTGCCGGCGGATTTGCGGGACGGGGTGGGGGCGGTCGGGAGGGAGTCCTTGGTCGGGATGTACTTGGTCCAGTCCGCGAGCATCTCGCCGTTCATGCGCTGCTTGAACTCGGCCGCGAGATCCGGGTGCTCGGAGGTGTAGGAGGCGAGGAGCTTGTTCCAGTCGCCTTCCAGCTGCTCGCCGCGCGGGATCGCTTCCCGGAAGAAGTCGTAGACCTCCTGTGAGACCTCGAGGGTCTTGGTGTCGTCCAGCCCGTAGTTCTTCTTGATCGCCGCGACATCCTCCTTCCCGAGCGGGGCGCCGTGCACCGCCGCCTTGTTCTCGTTCTTGCTGCCCACGCCGATCGTCGTCTTGATGTTGATGAAGGTGGGCTTGTCCTTGTTCGCGCGCGCGGCCACGAGCGCCTTGACAATGCTCTCGACGTCGTAGTTGCCATCCTCCACCTCCAGCACCTCGAAGCCGCTGGCACGCATCTTCATGTTGACGTCCTCAATCATGCAGATGTCGACTGAACCGTCGCAGGTGATCTGGTTGTTGTCGTAGATGACGCACAGGTTGTCGAGACGCCAGTGGCCCGCGAGCTGGATCGCCTCCATGCCCAAGCCCTCCTGCAAGCATGCATCGCCGATGGTCACCCAGGTCATGTTGTTCACCATCTCGAAGCCGGGCTTATTGTAGACGGCTCCGAGGTGCTTCGTCGCCATCGCCAGCCCGACCGCATTGGCGATGCCTTGCCCGAGCGGGCCGGTCGTGACCTCGATGCCCTCGTGCTCGATCTCCGGGTGGCCGGGGCAGTATGAGTCCCACCGATCCGAGTGATAGCTTGACAATTGCTCAAAAGTCATGTTCTTGTATCCGACAAGGTGGAGGAAAGAGTACTGAAACAGACAAGCATGGCCGTTCGACAGCACAAACCGATCCCGGTTGAACCATTCCGAGTTCTTGGGTGAGTACTTCATCACATATTTCCACAGTGAGACGCCGATTGCCGCCATGCCCATGGCGGAGCTGTCGTGCGTTAGCGGTCATCCCGGAGCCTGGCTCTCGAGCACATACCCAGGGTGGCCCATGTTGAACTGCTGGCAGAGGTCTGCAATGAGACATCTGTAGCTCGCCAGCACGAACTGTGTCTTGTCTTTTGTCTCCGTCATCTGGACGTCCTCCACGTGCCCACCATTGGAGCCATTCTTGCCTTCGAGCTTCAACGGCAAGTGAGCAATGTCTTCCTGCTCTACAGGAATCGCCGAGGGCGCCATCGTGACGAACAATGCGTGACTGATTGGTATGGCTCAGAGTGTCCGACTAGGAGAGTGAAAATGGTGTTGCGTAGGAGACAGTGAAATGGACTTAGCCTTCACACATACGTCGCTGGACGACGACCTCGTTCTTAATAGGACCCTCGATGATGTTATTCCGGAGACTCTGGTCGGCGCGGAGTACCTTGGTAGCTTGTACACACGGAAACCATAGCTTTGGGAGCTCCACGTCTGTTTTATCTCCTTCCGGAAAGCCGCTCGGCCAGCGCTTCGGCTTGCCATCTTAGTTCCCCGAGAAGTCCTACGCGATCCTACGCCACGTACATGTATCTCTGCACAGCTCGGTGCGACGGAGATCTGCCTGCCGCTTGTGGATCGGAATGTACCAGCCGCGTGTGGAGCCATGCGCTCTCTGAGGCTGATAAGTGGACGTCGTCCGGTCGGGTACCTGGCACCGCACATGCGCAGGGCCTACCACATCTTATGCGACACAGGCACAACAGGCCTGTGTGTGGCGAATGGCGAGCTGACAGATAGTTCGCGCTGACCGTACACATTAGCGATGACCGTACGTGCAGATGATCATGGGCAGTCACTGCACACCTTGTGGCCGATAACCATCTGGCGCAGAAAGCTCTGCACCTCGCGACCTCAATCTGCCACCGGCGACAGGTTCGCAAAACCAGGAGGAGTATGCCTCCAGCACCGATCTTCGACGAGATAGATCTGCCCAACGACATCCCAGAGTCCAGGCAAACGGCGGCAAACGCACCAATCAAGTCCCTTTTCTCGCTTGCCGGACGCACAATCGTCGTTACTGGGGGAGGAAGAGGGGTGGGCATTGTGCTTGCTGCTGCGATTGTTGAAGCCCGCGGGTGTGTCGCGTGTCTGGATGTGCTGAAGCGACCGTCGGAGTCGCAGTGGCATGCTTTACAGTCATTGGCCAAGCGCTCGGGCCTGTCGGCGACATATCATCGATGCGATATCACTGATGAGCCACTTCTGTCCCGGACACTCCAGAGGGTAGCCGATGGAGGCCGCGTCCAGCAAGCGCCGTTCGCTGGCATTGTCGCATGTGCTGGCATCAAGCAGATGGTCGCCGCTGTTGATCAACCCAAAGACCAGTTCTGCCAGATGATGAATGTGAATGTAACGGGAACCTTTTTGACCGCAAAACACGCGGCGCGCATCTTCATCAGCGGAAGACTCGAGGCTCCATCGTCTTGGTCGCTTCCATGTCCGGACAGCTTGCCAACTGGGGCTTGACTTGTACCGCATACAGCACGAGTAAGAGCGCTGTCCATCAGATGTCCCGCTCCATGTCGCAGGAACTCGGCGTGCACGGAATAAGGATTAACACACTGTCGCCAGGTTACATTCGGACAGCCATGCTGGACGAGCTCCTAACTGCGCGGCCTGACCTGGAGTCAACATATCTGCAAGGGGCGCTACTCGGACGGCTAGGAGCGCCAGAAGATTTGAAAGCGCCCACAATCTTCCTCCTCGCACCTGGAAGCAGCTACATGACGGGGGCTGACCTTCGGATCGATGGCGGCCATTGCGCATCTGCATGAATCACTTGTCAGCACGTCCTCATGGGTGTTTGGCCAGACTCTCGATCGAAGTGCTGGTTGCACAGGCTGGATGTGAGGATTGGACAGATCCGGGCTGTCAGTACACACCAGATTGCCACCACGAACCGAGATATGTCTCCAAGGGTACTGTTCAGAGCAGTTGGCTATGTTTGTGGCCGGTGGTTGCTCTTGATGTGAAAACAGGGCTGCAATGAGTCTTGAACAGCCAAGAATGAGACAAAGTGCGTGGGCGCATGCGGAAAAGTCAGGGCTGGCTGTGCCCAGAGGGGCGAGGATACTCGTCGTTGCGAGTTCAGTTGTTGTTTGTTGTGGTCCGTTCCGTTGCGTCTCCTGGTGCAGCGTCCGTAGCGAATATGGTTTCATCGGTCTCAGCCCAGCCGTACTCGTCGGCATCTTCACCTTCAGAGTCTGCTACTTCGTCGAACGCTCTCTTGCGTGGCTTTACTGGGCTTCGACTCATTTTCGTGAGTGGCTCCTCGACCGCTGCATCACTGACAAAGCCTCGTTGCCTGACCGCACCATCCCGATCAATGTCGAAGCCCACGATCTGACCCGGCTCTCCGATCTCCTCTCTGCCAATCAGGGACCGGCCCTGACACTTCTGCACGCCAACGAAGCGGCAGGCGAAGTCTCTGAATAGCACGCATCGACTCCAGACACCGCCGTCCCACTCAGGGCCACCAACCCCGGGCACCAGCGCGGAGCCAAGTCCACTGTCCATGCGTGTTCTGGATGCGCAGCCTGTGCCAACGACGACGGCCAGGTTGTTGAGTACAGCGAGCTTGTTCAGGCTCGCTATAACCGAGCCAAGGATAGCATAACGGCGCCCAGCCTGCCATTTCTGTTGGGGCGTCTTGCTTGAGTTGGCGAAAAGCACACGAGGGTAGTCCATGTCGATGATCGTGTTGAGGCTTCTGACAACCACCAGGCTCGTACCCAGCGGAGGGAAGCCTGGCCGCGAGTGTACCAGAAGCGCAAGCAGGTGTGACAATGTCGGCATACGGCGGTGAGCCAGATTCTCGCCGTACTTGCTGAGGGTTTCGGCTGCCGCAGTCATGCCAGCCTCATCCTCTGCTTGTCGTTTCAGCGAAGAGTCGAGTCTGCTGAGGCCGAGTGGCGAGGCACAGTCTGGCGAGCGTTTAGTCTGTGTGCTCTGCAATCAGGATGGAGCAGGTACATACCCAGCCACAAGACCTTTTCGCCGCGAATGAGCTCGTGGGCCGCGGTTTGCAGCCTGCAATGCGTGTCAGCGATGCGTCTATCTGCCATCTCTGGTGCCTCTCACATCAATGCCGTCTTCCCACCGCCAGGCGGGCCCCATAGCTCGCTGGTCTTACCGCGCTCGAAGCCTCCCACGGCGCTTGATGCTCCCCCTGAGAGGAGAGTATCGAGCGCGCCGAGGGTTGTCGAGACCGTCTCTGGTCCGGCAGAGTGGAGACCCTGCAGTGCCTCGGATGCAGATACTGTAGGCAGGCGATCTGCCCGACAGTCAGCACTGGCGTTCCCTTGAATCTCCCCATGGAACTACACGGCACGCACGCGATGAAGCCAGCGCTCTCTGGGTTGCGACGGGCACCGGGAAAGCTGTGATGGTGTTTGAAGGGACAGCCATTGCTGCCCAAAACTCGCTCGCTCACACCCGAAGATTCAGCGATCTCATCTTTGGGAGCCGCGTCGCACAGATTCGATCGAGTCCGAGGTCGTCAACAAGGTGGAAGTTGTCCTCGAAGACTGGGTAACGCGCTGCCCACGCGTAGCTGCGATCGGCTCCGATCGGCTCCGAGGAAGTGGGTCTCTCAGAATCAACCTCATCGTTTCGAACATAAGGTACATGTACCTTTGCCCAGGCCATGTCTGATGTATGCCAGTGCATTGTCGAGTGGGTGAAGGAAGTCGCAAGTCCTGCTCGTATCGCTATGGCTAGGCTATCACTTCCGCGCCTTCCATCTATGCCGGCATGATACACTGCCAAGCCTGCGTTGAGCCTTCCAGTTTACTTCTATCATCCTCTTCTTGGCGAGCAATTCGATCGAGATTCTAGATTGTATTACTTCTCGGACGCGACTATTGACAGCAGAGACTGCAGGACGTCAGGATACGTTTCTCTGCAGGATGGACTTCGTTGCGCTGCTGGAACACTTCATCGAATACTTCACGAGCCCGACAGTCCTCCTCACGATTCTGGTCATCGTTGGGCCGATCCTGTTCACAGTTGCATTCGAAAGACACGTCGCAACTCAGTCAAGAAACCCGTTTGGCGTTCCGGGATGTCTGCGACTTGGTCTTGCCGGCCGATCAAAGCTCAGTCAGCAATATCAGCCGCAGCAGTCTTCGAAGGACGACGTTCCTCGGGTGCAAGCCATCTTCACATATCCCATCAAGTCCTGCCGTGGCGTTGAGCTCGGAGCCGCGGAGGTCGAGGCCAGCGGGTTGAGATACGACCGGCTCTTCACCTTCGCGCAGCTGGTCTCGAAGCCAAGCAAGAGCGCTGAAAGTGAGGCGGGCAGTGTAGTCGAACCCAGCGAGGAGTGGCAGCATCAGTGGCGCTTCATCACCCAGCGAGAATGCCCTCGACTCGCGCTCCTACGGACGGAACTCTGGGTGCCGGATCGTCGAGGCCGTGCGCCAAAGGCAAATGGTCGTGGTGGCAAAGCATTACAGGTACCCGCGAACAGGCCCAGGACTCGAAGCAGGACTCGAGGAAGCACTCTCGTCGGGCAATTGGAGAAGGGCAGCGGTTCCGACGACTGGACATCACAGGGTGGCTGTCTCATCGTCCGCTTCGACTATGAGCCGGACTTCAACCCCTTGGGCATCCGGACGGAGGAAGTCACTTTAGCGTTGCCGCTTGCCCCGAAGCCTGAACGTAGCGAGGCAAAGCGATACACCACCGAGAGCCTCAGCATATGGAAGGACTTCCCACAAGCAATCAACATGACCAGCGAGATCGACAGCATCGCGCTGGACAAACTGCGGTACTTCCTGGGCATCAGCAACCCCCTCGCGATATTCAAAGTTGACACTACCCACAAACGGGCCGTCTCGCGATGCCTGCCGACGGATAGGCCAGGCGAGCAATACACAGTAGGCTTCGCGGACGCCTTCCCCGTCAACCTCATGGGCCTAGCCAGCGTCCGGCAGATCGATGCCGAGCTCCCCGCCAAGACCTCCACGAAGGCGAAACTCGATGCGCGGCGCTTCCGCGCCAATATCTACGTCGGCGGCACCGAGCCGTTCGCCGAGGACAAGTGGAAGAAGATCGCGGTCGGCTCGCGTATCGGGCGTGATAAGGACGGCTTGTTCGAGTGCGATGCAGAGTACCACGTCGCGTGCCGGACAGCGCGATGCAAGCTGCCCAACGTCCACCCGGAGACCGGTGTGAGGGACAAGAACGAGCCCTACACCACGCTCGGCAGAACGAGGAAGGTCGACGAGGGAGCGCTGCCGCATCCGTGCTTGGGAATGCAGAGTATACCGCTGTTTGAGCGTGGCATTGTGCGGGTCGGCGACGAGATACATGTCCTGGAGTCGGGCGAGCATTCTTATGAGAAGATGTTTGCTTGACCTTGGCGTCAAGAGTGTACGTACTGGATACATAATGTACAGTCAGATAATCATGATTTATGTACAGGAGGCATGTCCCAATACTTGCCAATCTGCCCTTCGAGGACTGCCAGCTTTCCGTTATGATACCGGGACGGGCTCCTTCCTTGGCCAGCGGAGTATCTCTCGAGCACGGAGTCAGCTCTAAGGGCGGGCATGAAGGACCGCTGCGCCAGCAAGAAAGCCCAGTACTGACGAGTTCTCCGTGCTCCCGGGCGAGACAGGGTCTCTCACTTCAGGCCGAATTTGAATCTGGCACTCTCGACTTCGGTATCGCAAGGCTTGGTGCTACCCGGGCCGAGACTGCAAGTCTTGCGTAATGGCGAGGATTGGGCTTCAGAAGGGTGTGCTGCCACGGCGATGCTCGAGCCCGGCGGTAAAGTACGATCACATGCTGCACAGTACGACGCTGAGCTGCACCGTACGCTGGACCATGGCCATCAGCATGGAGACCTGATGGATAGGGAGCCAAGGGGCCTTGACTCACCGGATCGTCTCGCTAGTCCGGCGCCGATACCACCATCTACAGCTCGCACATGCCGTCTTGTCGCAGCCTAGTTCTGCCTGACCCGCGTAACACGTCTGCACTGGCTTGGCGGCATGCTCTTCTCCAGGGTCCTGCGTAGCCGGAGCAGTAGTCGAGGCAACCCTTTCCATACTGGAGAGGGTTGAAGTGACCAAGGCGGTCTGCAACGCGGTCTGGTCACCGTGGTCGTGAGAGTCGAGCGGCGATGTCCAAGAACCTGCTGCAGGCCTGCTTGTCGAAGTTCGTCCGTCTCTGCAGAAGCGGCCGTGTGCGTGGTGGAGACCAGTACGGCAATCGCGACGGCCACGTACGAGAGGAAGCGCATGACCTAGGGTGAGCCAGTAAACGTCTTTTGAATGGGTCGCAAGAAATGGAGGTGAGACGCAAAGCCACCAGAAGCGCAGAGCGAGTGCGAATGGGTTCGACAGGAACGCACGATGTCTGACGACGTCTCACACGGGTCATCGTCCGACCAATATATGGCACCTACGGCGTGCAACCTCAATTAGACGGGCTAAAAGGTACGCGCTGCTACGCCACATCCCAGCATAGGACGTCCGTTCATGGCATCTCGGGAACAGGTCGAAACATGCAAGTCTAGCGCTCGGGACCGTGGAGCTGTTGTTGATGCGGTCAGTGTGAAGGTGGGCGGCGTTGAGCGCTGCAGTGCCGTCCGAGGCGGCAAATTCATATATCTTGTAAGACCATCCTCAACTTGGACCGCGGAAGGGCGCCATACTGCCTATGGCATGCAGCGTTGGACTCAGCATGGGATCAAAGACGTCGCTGTATAAGGCCAGGTATGGCCTCGAGGTCGCGAGTCCATCGGTGTTTCCACGCTCCAGGTCGGCCTGAGTCTACTGCATTGCCGGGAGTAAGAGCTGGGTAGAGCTACATCCGCCGTGATGGCATACGCATGGGTCGGTAATACTCCATCAATATGCAGATGTGGATTGGGTGTGCTTGGATATGCCTTGTATCTGCTTGTACATGCGTTTGAAGGGAAGCACTGCAAGATGTGGTCTGCGGTCGCGGGCCTCGGGCGGAACAAAGCCGCCGTCGTTCATTGATGTGACGACTTGGCATCTCCAGACCCGTGGACAACAGCCAGACAGTGACCATTGATTCGTCTTCATCAGCCCAATATCCTCTTGAAGCCGGACGTCTACTCTCGCCGCCGTTACCACCCACACCCCCGCAACCATGGCGCTCGCGCCGAAGACAACATCGCACCAAATCTTCGAGAAGCTCAAGCGGAAAGAGGGCAATAAGATCTGCTTCGACTGCGGCGCGAAGAACCCGACCTGGTCCTCCGTCCCGTTCGGCATCTACCTCTGTCTGGACTGCTCGGCGAATCACCGGAACCTGGGCGTACACATCTCCTTTGTGCGGTCGACGAACCTCGACCGTAAGCAGCCACATCCCCCAGAACACAGGCAGAGGCCCGCGGAACGGCGAGGCTGACTTGCGTGTGCGTAGAATGGCAGTGGGAACAGCTCCGGCGGATGAAGGTCGGCGGCAACGAGAGCGCGACCAAATACTTCCAGACACACGGCGGGTCGGCCGCGCTAGCGAGTAAAGATCCAAAGCAAAAGTACACGAGCACCGCCGCGAACAAATACAAAGACGAACTCGCACGGCGAGTGGAGGCTGATGTCAAGAAGTATGATCCACCAAGCGAGCCATATACGCTAGCTAACGTCCTCAGATACCCCGATGAAGTCAATGTAGACGACGCAGCCGACTCCGGCAATGGTACAGGCACCAATACCCCGGCTGGCGAACCCGACGACGACTTCTTCACATCCTGGGACAAACCCGCCATCAAACGCCCGAGCAACCCGCCTTCACGCGCCAGCACCCCCGCCAGCATGACCCGCACCGCCTCGCCCTTCCTCAGCGCAAACGGCAACGGCGCAGCCACCCGACCCAAATCGCCGCTCATACCAACCGACGGCGTCGAACCCGCCGCACCCGCCCCAGCCCCCGCCTCCCGCGCGATTACCTCCTCCGCCATCCGCAAGACCGGCGCAGCCAGCAAACCCAAACCCAACATCCTGGGCGCGAAGAAGAAACCGGGTCTGGGCGCGAAGAAGATCGACGCGGGCGCGCTGGACTTTGACGAGGCGGAGAAGAAGGCGCGGGAGGAGGCGGAGCGGAAGGAGCGGCTGGGCTACGATCCGGACGAGGTCACGGCGAGTGACAAGCAGGCCGCGGCTGCGCAGCCCGAGAGTGCGGCGACGACGATCCATGCGCCGACGCCTGTGAGCCCGGCGAGAGGCGCGGGGGGTTTCGGGAGTACAGCGGGCGGGAGCAGACAAAGAACGGATAGTGAAGTTGAGCGATTGGGCATGGGTGTCCGGAGACTGGGATTCGGGCAGGTGGGTGGTGGGGCAAAAAAGAGTGCAGCGGCGCCAAAGGCAATGGGTTTCGGTTCTATTGGCAGCAAGGCACCCGTAGTTGGTACGTACCGCGGCCCCCCCCACCCCCATCCGTGTCTCCTGCTCCATCTACTAACCCTCATTTCAGATGACTCGGAAAAGTTCGCCCGCG
>JAWDJV010000365.1:0-19151 GCA_033119285.1 Teratosphaeriaceae sp. CCFEE 6253
AGAACAACGTAAGTAGATCGATAAGTACTTAGCTAAGGGCTAGATACGCAAATCCTAGTTACCTACGGCCTTACTAGCAATGTTCGTTCCAAAGAAACCAGACAAGCTACGGATAGTTATCGACTATAGACGACTTAACGCGATTACGATTAAGAATCGGTACCCGCTACCGAACATCGAAGAAATAAAAAACAGGCTTACCGGAGTATAATAGTTTACTAAAATCGACCTACGCGACGCCTTTTACGGTATACGCATAGCCGAAGGTAAAGAATAGAAGACCGCCTTTAGGACACGCTTTAGACTCTACGAGTTCTTAGTAATACTATTTAGTCTTACTAATACACTAGCTACCTACTAGGAAATCATTAACGAGATGCTTCGATACATCCTCGATATTATCGTTATTGCCTATATAGACGACCTATTAGTGTTCACAAAGGGCAGCCGAGAACAATACATTAAGGATGTCGATACCGTCTTCGAACGACTAGACAAGGTAGGATGCCGAACCGCACTAGAGAAATGCAAGTTCTTTAGGAAAGAAGTTAACTTCCTTAGATTTATCGTTAGCGTCAATAGAATACGTATAGACCCCGAGAAGATCACGTCCATTATAGAGTAGCCGGCTCCTAAAACAGTTAAGGACGTCTAGGCATTCCTAGGACTTACAAACTATAACCGCAAGTTTATTTAGGACTACTCTAAGATCGCTACGCTACTTACGAACCTTATAAGGAAGGACATCGTATTTACTTAGGGAGCAGACTAGGAAAAGGCATTCCGACGCCTTAAATAAGCAAGTACATCCGCACCGACACTAGCTATGTTCGACCTAAAGAAGAAAGTCATTATCGAAACCGACGCATCCGACTTTACTATTAGGGCTTGCCTTACTTAAGAAGAGAACGGCAATAGACACCCTATCGCATACTTCTTAAGGAAGATATTACCGGCGGAACAGAACTACGAGATCTACGATAAGGAGCTACTAGCAATCGTCGCAGCATTACGCCATTAGAGAATATACTATAAAGGAGCAACCGGACTAACTATCTACTCGGATTATAAGAACCTACAATACTTTATAACTACTAAGGATCTTTCGAGACGACAATGTCGATAGTTAGAGCTACTCGGACAATACTAGTTCGACATCGTATACACTCTAGGCAAGGACAATAGGCGCGCCGATGCGTTAAGCAGACGAATCGACTATATAGAAGATACTTCGTTAAAACTATAACGAATCCTTAAGATTAACAAGGACGGTAGCTTAAGCGCAGATGCTTAGGAGTTCAATACTACCTTACGAATACTCCGCGATAACTAAGAACAGTTCCTAGTCGAATATAGGAAGTTTAAGGTACTACCCGGAAAAGAGGATAACTATATTCGAGATTACTACGACGGACCGACACTAGGCTACCCTAGGATTGCTCGAACGACGGAACACGTACGACGCAACTTCGTGTTCCCCGATATAAGACGGAAGGTCTCTAAGTACATTAAGCGATGCGATAGCTACAATAAGAATAAGGCCTCGCGGTACGCTAAATACGGAAACCTAGAATTCCGCGAACTACCTTAGTAGCCTTAGGACGAAGTCACGATAGACTTTATCGTTAAGCTTCCCAAATCCAAGGACCCGGTACTAGGAGTACAACACGACTCTATACTAGTTATAGTCGATCGACTTACAAAATACTTATACTTTATCCCTTATAGCGAGTCTATTAACGCGGAGTAGTTAGGCTGCCTCGTGCTCGATAGGCTTGTGCGCTACTATAGGATACCGATAGTCTTTATTACAGACCGAGACAAACTCTTTACATCTAACTACTAGAAGACGCTCGTCGTAGCAATAGGAATTAAGTATAAGCTATCTATAGCTTTTCACCTATAAACGGATAGACAAACAGAACGAAGTAACTAGTTACTAGAAGCATATCTGCGCTACTACGTTAATTATGCGCAGGACAACTAGGTCTTACTATTGCCTATAGTATAGATCGCACTCAATAATAACGCTTCCGAAACTACTAGACAAACACTATTCTTCGCTAATTATAGTAAGAATCCGAACCTGTTTATGGAGCTACGACTCGGGCCGCAAACCGACAAAGCCCTAAACAACTCTAGATTACTTAAGGACATCTATACTACGATGCGATAGGCAATTACTAAATCCTAGAATACCTTAACGAGCAACCGACATAAAGACTTAAAAACGGCGCCTCTACTTAAGAAGGGGGATAAGGTATACCTCCTTACGAAGAATCTTAAGATACGACAAGGCACAAAGAAACTAGATTATATAAAGGTCGGACTATTTTTAGTCGACGAACAAAGAGGTAAGGCTAGCTATAAGCTTAGCCTACCTAAAGATACTAGGATACACCTAGTGTTCTATATCTTACTCCTAGAACTAGCGGACCCGGACTCTACGCTATAAACGACGTTCTACTTCGAACTATAGGAAGACGACGAGTACGAAGTTAAAGAAATCCTAAGTAAACGAGGTTAGTATTACCTCGTTAAGTAGAAGAACTATCCGAACTCGGATAACATATAGGAACCGGTAACCTACCTAAGGAACTCCTAATAACTCTTAAGCAAATACTACCGGACGCTTAACTAGAAGGCCCGGCTACTACGGACTCACTACCAAAATCAATAACGGTGTTAATAAAATTAAGGGACGACTAAAGCGTAGGAGAGAGGCCTACGGTCGCGTCCGTAGTAGGATAATCCTCCTCGACCTCTAGCTCGCTAGTAAGCTCTATCTTCGCCTCTAGATACAATGCCTTCTATTTCGCACGATCCTCCGCCTAGCGCAATATTTTCTTATCGCGTATAAGACGCGCTAGGACTGCCGCTAGCTCCTCCTTATTAACCTTAACCTTCTTCTAGTACTCCTCTCGAGTACGGTCTAAGGAAGCCTAAGACATATTTACGCACTTGCGACTAAGGCGAACATACTCCGAGTAGCGAAGATTGGATCCTAAACCCATAATAATGCAATTGTAGTTATTTAAGAAACAACGCTCGTAGGCAAATATCGAAGGATAACCGTTCCTTTAGATCTCGGAAGTAAGACAAAGACGATTGCGAGTAGCCGAAGAACTTATCGTCGGATAACGAACTCAAACACGCGGAACCTATAGGAACTTATACCTAAGGCTCTACTTACCCCGCGGTACTAAGTACCGCGCAGGAACGACAAAACACCGACACGCCCGACCCTAGAATACAAGCTACCTAGGCAAAAGCAAACAATACTAACAAAACAAAACCATAAGGATATAGTAACTCGAGGGAGGGAATAATGTTACGGACACTTAAGAAGCGACTATAACAAACACGACCTAAGACTAACATAGCGTATATTAAGGCTAAGAACGGCTTAACTACGTAACACGACAAGAATAGGAGATTACTTAATTACGGAGTAATCTAGCGACTCGACTCGTACTTACGACTAGTAACTGCGATCTATATCGCAATCACTAGTAGTAACTACGATTACTACAGAATATGAATCTCCTTTGTATATATCGCGATGGATCTCTATATAGGTAGTTCGTGTTTAACTTATATTTCAATCTAACTAAAAGGTCTTCGTATACTAACGCTTAGTAATTCACTTAGAGAGGTTTATTAGGTTCTACTAACACAGAGAGAAGTATTCCTATACCCGTGTCTTGATACTAACTAAGCCTACCGAGCTCTACTACGTCGAGACGACTTTGTCGGATTGCAATACCTTCTAGATAGACAATACTACGAGTAATATTATAGCGCTTATAGCTCTCGTAGAACGCTACTCGCTATCGGTTAAAGAGTAGAGACTCCGGTGCTTTAGCTACGTTGTTAACCTCGTTATTAAGGTACTCTTCTTTAGCTAAGGCCTATCTGCTTTCTAGAAGAAGCTAGCTACCGCCGCTACGGTAGAGGAATTTACTCTCTAGCGTACTTAAGGTACTATTAGTAAGCTTTATAATATCGTAGTCTATATTAATAGATCTCTAAAGCGTACGTAGGTCTTCGATAGTATCTAACGTAAGGTAGCTAACAATCTTCTTAGCTTCTACTTTAAGCTAAAGCGCGATACCGGCATTAGGTAGAATAGCGTCTATACTATAATTCGACGAGCGCTCTAGCTAGAGAATGCTATTGCCCTATACTATCGTAAGTAGGTTAAGGGCATCTCCGAGGTCTATAACCTAAAGCTTAATTAGCTAGATAAGTAGGACTAGGAGGAGCTTAGGTACTTCGAAGAGCTCCTAAAGCCCTTCTACGTTATTACTAAGCGTATCGAAGGCTACACCGCCGACGGTGCTTATAGCGCTGTATAGGAGGTACTACTAGCGTTCAACTATCTCTTTACTAAGCTTAGTAGGCTCGCTATTAAAATTGAGGAGAAGCCGTATATCTTTAGTACTTACTTTAGCGCCTACGTTAATTAAGGCTTCGTTAAGCTCTACGACTATTACGACCTAACTAACTAGATGCGTATCTACCGAGTAGCCGTAGTACTCTATCTAGGTAAGCGCTTCGCGTAGTATAAGTAGTAGTAGAAAGAGTAGTAGAATAGTAAGCGTAAGATTAGTAATACAAAGGCGGCTATACGTAAGTACTAGCGTAAGTACCTTACTAAGTAACTAGCTCTATAGGCCTTACTAACGAAACCTCTACCTTATCGCCCTATTACCGACGACTGATCCGAAGACGAAGATTATACGGCCGCCTTTAGCTCCTATACGGTACCGCCTACGGTATCGATCCGGAAGATAGAAGTACGCGCGGGTAAGCTAGACCGATTTATTAGTAGTAGTATCGTACTAGAAGAGACGTATATAGATAGGCTACTCGATTAGTAGCTTAAGGTTAGCAAAGAGCTATGTCCGACGCTCGTAGGCCTAGCCTATAACCTCTTTAGTATACCTAGTATAAGCTCGGAGTACGAGCGAGCGTTTAGCTAGGCAAAGAAGCTAATTACGGTAGAGCGCTATTAGCTCTACGAGGACATTATTAAGGTAGATTAGTATGTAAAGAGCTAGCTCCGTAATAGCCTAGTTAATAGCTTCTCTACGTAGTAATCGCTAGCCTCAATCCGCGAGGTAGATAATAGGCTATATAGTAACTCGATAGAGTCTACTCTAACTCTTAACTAGAGCCGTTAAGTACTTAGTTAATTAAGTAAGCTACTCCTTTAGATAGTTAAGTAAGTAAGTACTAACTCCTCTACCGACGGCTTAGTAAGTAAGTAAGTAAGCGCCTATTAGCTTATTAGTCAGTTAATCAAGCCCCTAGCAGCCTAACGCTTAAGTAAGCAAGCGCTAAGCACCTTATTAATCAGTTAGGCTCGAGGTCGAGAGCCTCGGAACCGTGCTTGCTTGACTGTTAAGACTACTGCTCTCTAGCCTTCGA
Source organism: Teratosphaeriaceae sp. CCFEE 6253 (assembly GCA_033119285.1). Taxonomy (NCBI): domain Eukaryota; kingdom Fungi; phylum Ascomycota; class Dothideomycetes; order Mycosphaerellales; family Teratosphaeriaceae; species Teratosphaeriaceae sp. CCFEE 6253. Next base: position 5,434 of record JAWDJV010000365.1, read on the forward strand.
CCGCTAAGCTGACACTTCAATGACTATCAGCTACGACTCGCATCAACAACACTGCACTGGCGAGCTCGATCGTTCCGCTGCTATCATCCATCTCAACCTACACGCTAATAGCGTCGGACGGTGCAGTAGGGGACTATGTGGCTTCAGCGGTCGGGTTGACCAGGTCGACCAGTAGCTCTCTTGACACCGCCGCCATCAACACTGTGTCCGTCTCTACATCTACGACATCGATCGTTAATGGTGGCCATTTCCTATCCTCGATCTTGGGGCTTAGCAGCTCATCGCCGGCTTTCTCTGTCTCATCCTCGACATCGATCACGAACCCGCCACTGACCTCTTCTCCCGCCACTTCCACCAGATCCAAGAGCTTGTTAAGCGAAAACAGCACTATCCATGGGTGCTTGGCAGACCTAGTAGCATACTCATCCGCCAATAGCTCATGGTTCGCGCAGCCAGGATACACTACCGTGGTCAATCGTACATTCGTCACCAACGCCATTGCGACTATATGGGCCACACACTCCGATCCGTACACACTATGCGACGGCTGGCCGCGCGTCCGCGGCAGTTCGGAATCCTTCAGTCGCAACACGACGATCACGACCTGGACGAAGGCCACCACCATCGCGAGACCCTACCTAACTCAGCCGCCGACGTGCAGCCTGAACAGCGATCAGTGCTCGCAATGGTGGTCCTCGCATTTCTCGTGCTCTGTGTCAAGCGGATACCAGCAGATTACTAAGGCCGCACAGAACACGTCCTGTGCCCCCTACATGGCGAGTCCTATGCGGGTCGTGCGCTAGTGAAGCATGCCATGCTGATATCGTGAGTCGCAGATCAACGAGCCTTGCGCTCAGCCAGCAGACTTCTCCATCTCGGATAGACGATCTGGCATCTGCAGCGGCTCCGTTTGTGTCATCTACGCGGATGCGCTTCAGCTATACTACTGGCCCGTCATCCGGGAGAACTACGATGTGTGCAACAAGACTGGAGACACCATCACAGACACCAACACAAGCCCATGGACTGCGGTAGTGGGCACGGTGACCATTACATCGCCCGATGTGGCTCTCTCGATCCCCGGCATCTCGGCCATGGACTACTGCGGCCAGATCGGGTCCAGGCTGAGAGACGTAGTGATCGCGTTGCCTGCCACAGCAGTATCCAGTGCCAATGGGCTCGGAGGACACATCATCGCGACACAGTACCCCATCAACTACGGCGACTTCGCCCCCAACGAGGTGCCGGCTTCCGCATGGTTCATGCAGCCCATCTGCTACTCTGAGCTTGCATATCACGGGCCGGTGATTAACGCTACGGGCGCAGCATGGACGTCCCAGTTCGGCTTGGAGAACCCCACTTGCGGCACGATCTGGGCCGACACGTACCGTCCCCAGTTGGAGGCTCCGACCCAGGTATATGAGCTGATGCCAGACTGGGCGAGCTGTACTGCTGCTGTTGGCCTCGTGGATCCTCCGAAAGCACTGCAGACTGCGGATGTCGCTGCGAGTGTTACGACTCCGGTGGCCGTCACGACTCCGTCTCCAACACCGGCGCAGACCCCCGGTGTTGCACAGCAGACCTCCGATCCTGCCGCGGAGGTGACGACAGCCACTTCACAGCCGCCGTCGGCTGCTACCCCCCTGGCGAACCCGTCCACAGATCCAGGGACGGACTCGGATCCAGGCGACGGGAGCGATTCTCCCACCGATCCATCGATAACAAGCATTGTCGCTACCTCGAAGGCAAGCCAGCACGTCGCAGGCGCAGTCGGATCCATACTGAGAGGTGAGACCGGATCTTCGACCGATGCAAGCTCCCAGAGCTCTACTACGGCTCAGGTCACTGACGCGGTTTCAACGGCTTCAACTGCAACGTCAGCTGACGCAGCCCAGCCCACGGCGCAGCAAGGTGAAGACGCCAGCGCGGACCCCAGTGAAGCTAGCTCACCATCGCCCGAGTCATCGGATCCATCGAGTCCAGTCACGGAGTCACAGCAAAGCAACCCTGGAGCAGTCTCGAGCAGCGATGGCTCAGCCGAGGTGGGCCAAGCATCATCTAATGTGACCCCGACATCGCCAGAACCGGCAGCCTCGGCGGACGGAGGACAAGCTAGTCGGAGCAGGGCCGAGGGAAGCCCAGCGCAGCCGCAGACGACCACCGTCTCATACACAGCCGGCTCGGCGACTGACGCTGGAGGCGGCGGCGGCGTTGGCGAGAACCCGGCCAGCGCAATCTCTCACGCGGGCGATGCATTACCAAGTCCAAGCACCGTCGCAGCCGGAGGTGCCGTACAGACGAGCGGGATCCAAGCCTCGGGCGCCAGCACAGTCTCGGACGTGGAAGCAGCTTCGGCGGGCACGGTGATCGCCTTCACAGCTCCCGGACAGACCTTGACAATCGTGCAGCAGGCGGGCAGCACAATCCTGCTCGACGGCATGGCCTCGGTGGTCTTGGACCCAGCTTCCCCGATCAACATCAACGGACTCACGGTGAGTGTTGCATCAGGTCTTGGCATCGCCGTGGGAAGTAGTACCATCATTATGGCGGCTACTACAGACGAATTACCGCCGGCGTCGACTGTCATCGCAGACCCGGAAGGCCAGTCGGTGACAGTCAAGCAAAAAGGCCCGTTCCTGGTGCTGGCCCAGGGGACTTCGACGACGACGGTCGCGCGGGGGACATCAGTCTCCTTCGCCGGAGGAGTCTACAGCGTGCCCTCGACCGGTCTCGACATCACCCTCGTCGAGCCCGCAACGATTCTGGCATTCAAGTCAGGAGCCACACGGACGATCATGACAGTGCCCGACGGCCATGAAACCACAACCATACAGCAAGGTGACTCGGTAGTCGTGCTTGATGGCAGCAGTACCACGACTTTGTCCGCCGGCGCGACAAACACCGGCAGCAATGGTGGCGAAGAGGTGTTTGGGGTGCGGCAAGCGCGGTAGCCACGAGTGGGGCTGCACCTGCGCGGAGGGTGCTCCGGTGGTCGACGATATTCTTGTTCGGACTTGCATCGCTGCTGGTGCCGTATATGTGATTAGCTATCAGCAACGCACAGCGCAGTTGTGGCCAAATCTGTGGCTCAGACGCTGCACAACTGAACGTTACGCTGCGATGTCAAATACGCTTCCATCGTCGCCAAGGCACAACCGGCATCAGCGTGTTCGGCACAAGAGTTGTGCGCCCTTGATACCGAAAGCACGCTGTGAGCACTAAGTACCCAAGAGCATTCACACAATATCACGCAAGTTCTGAACATCGTGCAAAGCGATCTGTCCCATCGTGTCAGCACTAGTCCAGCAGGCCAGCGTAGGTCTTCTGACTATACATACGTGTGAATCTTGGTCTGTGGCTGGGAGCTCTACGGCGGAGACTGCAGTCCGACCGCTGCTCCCTTGAAGTACCCACGGAGTAGCTTTGTTGCTATGCGGGTGCTGTAGCAGCCGCATGTGCGCGCGAGGTAGGACAATTCCCAATTTGCAGTCCGGTCTCGACAGCAGGACTTCTCTGCACAGCCGTCGCGGTTCACACAAGCGCCGCGGTCGACGGCCGTCAAGTCACCCGTTCCATGTGCCCCAATCCGCGGCGCGGCACATCGCGTTGTGATCGTACCCCAGCCGCATGTCTTTTAGATGGGCTTAATCTACAACCCTAGGTTAGCACATCTATCTCGCCCAAGCCAAATCCTTCCACACCGCCACGCAATTGTACTTTGAGGGTGGGGAGCAAGACATACCTTGAAGTGCAGACTAATCAGACTAAACACCAGTGCCTTGAGATCCTGCACGAGGTAGTAGAACACCCGCAATCCCTCCGGGTCCTCGGACTCGTTGACGTCGACCAGGGAGCCGATCTTGGCCGTCTGTGCGCATCACTCATCAGCGTCTGCTCGAACGTCGTATCCGAGCCGAGCGATCGAGTGTGTGGAGAGGGGTGGAGGCAGTACCTCGAAGCTGATGTGCTCGCTACCCAGCCGAATCTCGAGCTCCTGCCGCCCGTCCTTGTTCTTCTGCGGCCATTTCGTGTCGTCTTCCCTGTCGCACACCACTCGGTCAGCCCGCTACATCCGCACACCCACATGACGCCGTCGCCGTCACCGAACTGAGCAGTTTCAGGATGGGAGGAGGGAGTACGTACTTCATGATCTCACTATCCTTGATGATCCGCTTGATCTCGGCGAGCATGAGTGAGGAGACGCACACTACACATACACACTCCAATCAGCCCTCTACAGCCTTGGCCTCGGAAAATCTCAATTGGGTTCCGACTAACTCTCCTTGCGAATGAGCGAGTCATTCCGGTAATTGGAGTTGTTGGCATATCGCGCGAGGGCGGAGCGGCCGTCGCCGACGACGCGGAAGTCGAATTCTACTTACGGATCAGTCGATGGTTCTCACGGGCGCGGATGGAGGGAGGGGGGGGGGGGGGATGAACTCACCCAGAAACTCGTGGCCGAAGCGGCCGGAGTGGCCGGAGCTGTGAAGACGGAGGGTCAGTGGAGACTGATGCCGAGTGGCGCGATTTGGGGCAGATGCTGGCGAGCGGACGTGGTTGGGGGTGACGATGGCAGCGAGCTCGTCGTCGCGCGAGAGGCGAGGGTAGGTCAGAAGCAACGTACTAGTATCGCACGTAGAAGGGTTCGCTCGTTGCCGCCATCGTGGCTGGGAGGTGTTCGATGTTGGGAAGATGTTGTCGCCGAGTCAAGCTTCTGAGGATGATGGATCGCCGTGCCGTAGGGCTGCTAGCGCGATATGGAATGCCAAGACATAAGTTTTGGCGGGGAGGTTGACACGTTACGGGGAAGTTGCGCGGTCCATCCACGGAAGGTGCCATTGGCGACGACACACCACTGAACCTCACCAGCGACCTCACCCTCCGATCTCACCCATCGACACCGCACGCGCGACACAGCGGACCTCACTCTTGGATTGGCTTCCCCACCACCCCCCACCCCCCCCCACCTTGCCCAGGCCACCGCCCACCATGTCGACCTTCCTCTCCTCCTCCTACTCGCTCGTCTCCCCCGACTCCCTCGCCGACACCCCCTCCCTCTCCGACCTGCGCACCGCCCTGGAGAAGGGCAGCGACGAGGCCAAGCTGGCGACGATGAAGACCGTCCTCGCCGTCATGCTGGGCGGGGATCCCATGCCGTCGCTGCTGATGCACATCATCCGCTTCGTCATGCCGTCCAAGAGCAAGCCGCTGAAGAAGCTGCTTTACCTCTACTACGAGATCTGCCCCAAGCTCGACGCGCAGGGGAAGCTGAAGCAGGAGATGATTTTGGTGTGCAATGGGATACGAATGGATCTGCAGCATGCGAACGAGTATATCCGGGGCAACACACTACGCTTCCTGTGTAAGCTCCGCGAGCCGGAACTGCTGGAGCCGCTGCTGGCGCCGACGCGGGCGTGTCTGGAGCACCGGCACAGCTACGTGCGGAAGAACGCCGTCTTCGCCGTCGCCTCCATCTTCCAGCACAGCGAGCACCTCCTCCCCGACGCCCCCGAGCTCCTCCTCGCCTTCCTGGAGGGCGAAAGCGACAACACGTGCAAGCGCAACGCCTTCGCCGCCCTGCTAAGCATCAGCCACGAGAAGGCGCTCGAGTACCTCTCCGGCGTCTTCGAGGGCATCCCCAACGCCGCCGAGCTGCTCCAGTTGGTCGAGCTGGAGTTCATCCGCAAAGATGCCGTTCTGAACAGCGGCAACAAGGCCCGCTACCTCCGCCTCATCTTCGACTTGCTCGAAGCGAAGGAGAGCACCGTCGTCTACGAAGCCGCCAGCTCCCTCACCGCACTCACCAACAACCCCGTGGCCGTCAAGGCCGCCGCGGGTAAGTTCGTCGAGCTCGCGGTGAAAGAGAGCGACAACAACGTGAAGCTCATCGTCCTCGCCAAGGTCAACAGCCTGCGCCTCGCACATCCCGGACTACTCACAGACCTGACGATGGAGATCCTGCGCGTCCTGTCCTCCCCCGACCTCTCCGTGCGGCAGAAAGCGCTCGACCTCGCCATGGAGCTGGTCACGAGTAGGAATGTCGAGGAGGTCATCATGCTGCTGAAGAAGGAGTTGGGCAAGACGGTAGACGAGGCGAGCTACGAGAAGAACAACGAGTACCGCGCCCTCCTCATCCACGCCATCCACTCGTGCGCCATCCGGCACAGCGAGATTGCGGCGAGTGTCGTAGGACTGTTGATGGACTTCATCTCCGACTTCAACAATGCGAGTGCGGTGGATGTCATCTCGTTCGTGAAGGAGGTGGTGGAGCGCCTCCCGGCCATGCGCAGCAGCATTGTGAGGAGGCTAGTGGAGACGCTGTCAGAAGTAAGAGCGGGCAAGGTGTACAGAGGCAGTTTGTGGATCGTAGGGGAGTACTCGCTGGAAGAGAGCGACATCCGGGAAGCGTGGAAGCGCATCCGCGCCTCTCTCGGCGAGATCCCCATCGTCGCCTCCGAAGCCCGCCTCCTGGAAGAACAAGCCGACGGCACCGAACCTCCCGCCCCGGCGCAGACCAACGGCCACTCCACCGCCCCCGCAAACGGCAGCCGCAAAGTCCTCGCCGACGGTACCTACGCGACCGAATCCGCGCTGACCTCCACCGCGACCTCCACGCAAGCGCGTCTGGACGCCGTCAAAGCGGCGTCGAAATCCCCGCTCCGCCAGCTGATCCTGGACGGGGACTACTACCTCGCCGCCGTCCTCTCCTCCACCCTCACCAAGCTCGTCATGCGGCACGCCGAGATCTCGGACGACACCGCGCGCACCAACGCGCTGCGCGCCGAGGCGATGCTGATCATGATATCCGTCATCCGGGCCGGGCAGTCGCAGTTTGTGAAGTTGCCCATCGACGAGGACTCCGTGGACCGGATCATGAGCTGCGTGCGCAGTCTGGCGGAGTTCCGGGAGAAGAAGGAGTTGGAGGTGGCGTTCCTGGACGACACGCGGCAGGCGTTCAAGAACATGGTCGCGGTGCAGGCGAAAGCTGAGCGGGACAAAGCAGACCGTGTGAAAGCCAAGACGGCGGTGCAGGTCGATGACATCCTGTCGCTCCGCCAACTCGCCAAGAAAGAAGGCGGTGACGAGGACGCGGCAGCCGAGGACCTGGACAAAGCGATCCTCGGCACGGGCGAATCAGCCGGCGCATCGTCCCTGCTCGAAGGCCAGCTGAAGCGCGTCGTCCAGCTGACGGGCTTCTCCGACCCCGTGTACGCGGAGGCGCACGTCCGCGTGCAGCAGTTCGACATCCGCCTCGACGTCCTGCTCGTCAACCAGACCTCCTCCACCCTGCAGAACCTGTCCGTCGAGTTCGCCACCCTGGGCGACCTGAAAGTCGTCGAGCGCCCCGGCACGCAGAATCTCGCGCCCCTGGACTTCCTCAACGTCAGCGCCACTATCCGCGTCAGTTCGACGGACACGGGCGTCATCTTCGGCAACGTCGTGTACGACGGCAGCTCGAGCCTGGACAGCGAGGTGGTGATCCTGAATGATGTCCACGTGGACATCATGGACTACATCCTGCCCGCCAGCTGCACGGAGCCGGCCTTCCGGACCATGTGGACGGAGTTTGAGTGGGAGAACAAGGTGAATATCAACACGACTATGAAGGGGACTAGCAGTGGGGGTGGTGGGGCAGGGGATACCGGGTTGGGGTTGAGGGAGTTCCTGCGGCGGCTGATGAAGGTGACGAACATGCGGTGCTTGACGCCCGAGGCAGGGTTGGGGGGGGAGTGTCGGTTCTTGAGCGCGAATCTGTATGCGCGGAGTGTGTTTGGTGAGTCCTTCCTCTTCCTGTTCTACTCAACTGTACCCCCTTCCCTCCTCACCCGCCTTTAGGTGAGGAAGAGGAGTGGGAGAGGGGGTCTGCAGGGCGCATGATCGGTATGCAGCTCGTCCTCGTGCTAATATGTTTCCGCAGGCGAGGACGCACTAGCGAATTTGTCCGTGGAGCAAGAAGGCGGCGACGGGGGGGCGGTGACGGGTTTCCTGCGCATCCGGTCACGGAGCCAGGGCTTGGCGTTGAGTTTGGGGAGCCTGAAGGGGTTGGGCAAGATCGGGGAGATGGTTTGAGTTGGCGTTAGATGAGTGAGCGTCATGTCGGGCAATGTGGTGGGGCCGAGGGGACTGGGACGAGGGATACGTGCGCACTGCGGTGCTACCGCGTTGGGCTGGTTCGGAGTGCGGTATGGCATGATACGGCGCAGCGTGAACCGCGCTCAGCGGAATAGCGCCATGGGTCGTCGCCGCGCCAAAAGCCGATGGAGATCTGCCGACGGCGAAGCTAGATAGACGCGGTACGGTAAATCTACGCAGGTCGTTGTGCCCGGGCCCTGTCACCCTGGCCATGATCACGCCAGTCCGCGATCTGACGTCCACTACCATCCTCGCAGACCCCTTCGCTATACCCCCTCCCTCCCGTCCTCTACAAGTCTACACGCAGTAGTACCGCTACCGTGTAAGTATACCCCCCCGGGCGGCTTAGCTAACGGCGACCTTTAGTCCCGGCATTAACCATTCGTAAGGCTATTGTTATTGGAGCGTTTTAGTATCGCCTATATAGGCCTTATAGGTAACCTTTATAGGCGACTATACTACCTAATTAGGGAGTAGGCTAGATTAGATAAAGTATTAGGCTAGTAATGCCTATAAGGCCTTATAGGTAAGGTTAATAGCCTAATTAGGTAGTAGACTAGGTTAGATAAGGCCTAGCCGTACTAGAGAGTTAACTTTATACCTTCTAGCGTCGCCTATCGGTAAATACTTAATCTTTATAATATAGCTATTACTATAGAGTAGAGCCCTATAACCTATTAGCCTAGTACCTAGCGGTAGTAGTATATTATTAGTAGTATATACTCTTTATTAATACTATTAGAGGAGATACTAATTCTCTAGATACCGACGCTAGTCCTATAGACGCCGATACTAGAGGCTCCTCCGTAGCCTATTACTATAGGGCCGCTAGGACTACGTTAGGTAGTTAGGCTATCGATAGAGTAGCGTACTAATGTAGGGGTATCTATAGTAAAGATATCTTATAGCGTATAGGGTACGTCTCTAACTAAATACTTAGTTAAGAATAGCGCTAATTACTACTTCTCCTAGGAGTAGTAAAGGACTTATATAGTATACGTACGCTAGCCGCTTACCCGGCCGCTAGCTAGGCGGCTAATATACGTAACCTATTACGTAACTCTCTTAAACCTATACTAGGCTATCTCCTATAATATTAGCGCCTACGTCGGTACCTACGGTCTCGCTTTAGTCTTACGTTAATCCTATATAAGCTTACGTACTAAGTAGGTAGTAGCCGCCGCGTATAAAGTTTAAGACCTTATACTAGTTTAACTATCCCGTCGCTTTACTATCTACCTATTAGCCTAGCGCGCTAGTATATACTACGTAGCCTAGGCTACGCTATTAGCCCGCTACCTTACTTTACTATACGTATAACTAGCTTAGCTATATTAGCTAATCCTACCCCGAGCTAACGCCTTTCCTAAATAACGGGTCCTTATACTTTAGACTAATAAATCGTATATACTACGGCCTAGCGGGCGGTAATAGAGAAGAAGTACCCCGCTTACCCCCTTTAGAGAGCGAGAGGGTTAATACTATCCGGTAGTATATATATAAGTACTCTTCCGCGTATACGTTATCTACTATAAAGGTATCCGTACTTACTATATCTTATCTAAACGCGAATACTATTAGCGATTACTAGGATCCTAAGAGCTATACGGCTAATAAAGAAGTATCGGAAAAAACGAGATATAGACTAAGTTAGTAAGGACGCCCGTATATAGAAATTAAAAGCCCCGCTATACCTATAAATATAATAATCTAGAATATACGTTCGATCTAAAGAGCGAGACGAGGCTATAGGTAAGTATAACGACGATAACAATATTACCTTAGGACCCTTAGTTCCTTAACAAAGAGGAGTATATATCGTACTTACGAAGCGTAGGCTTAGTCTATACGTATATCGCTCGTTTGCGTCTTGTCGTTGCGGGGTATACCCGAGTACATAGGAATGTACTAAGGAAGGAGCTACCTATAGTTACTCCTTCTATTCCTAAAGTTATAGTAGGGCGGCCCGTAAGCGTCGCGTAGGGCCGCCGTATACTTTTGTTTTGTTTTCCGCCCGCTCCTCGCGGGCCTCTCGATAATAACAATATTACTTATATTCTTTAATAAGGAATATAAGCTCCTACCCTATACCTCGCAATACTACCGTACGTATTACGTACGCCCCTAGTAGGAGACTCGTAAGCTACTATGCCTCCTACTAATACTAAGCCCCTAGTCCCTATCTACAATAGGTATATCCTATACTATAGTAATACTAGAGTCCGTAAGTACTAATAGCGGACCGCTTACGTATCGTAGGGGTACTAGTAGAGAGTAGCGTACTAACGGCGTATAGGCGAATATAATGTAAAGATCGGGTTGTTTAGCAAGAAGTACTTCCGCTATACTACCTCCTACTATAAGTACGTATCGTACGCGGCGCGCCTACGCCGCGCTACTCTCTCGAGTACTAGGAGCTTATTAACCGCGTATTAGGTACGTTACCGTAGAGCCCGCTATACTCCTACTCTTTAATACCGCGGTGCGCGTAAGTAGGGAGTATACGCGGAGCGTACTAGCCGACGACGAGTAGGAGGTAGCCCGTACCCTCGCTACTAAGGACGAGGCTATCGAGGCTATAAGGGAGGGCCTAAAGGCCTTTAAGTCTAACCGCTCGCGCACCGTAGGCGACTAGCGTACGCCGCGTAAGGGCGTCGCTCGCGAGGCGCCCGCGGGTACCTCGGTCGATATACTACTAGAGGTATAGCGGGTACGTAGGAATCTAGCCGGTATAGTCGCTCTAGGGAAGCTCGTAAGTGTCGCCTACTCCTATTATGCATCGCGCCTACTAACCGTATATAGTTCGCTAGGGCTACTAGTCTCCCTCTAGAGGCCGTCGACTAGGCCCTAGGCCTAGACGCGCTAGGAGATAAGGAGGAGGAGGAGGATAATAAGGTAGCGCCTCCGGCGGCCCCGGCGGCGCGAGCGCGCGGGCGCGGGGCGCGTGCGCGTAGCGGCCGTACGGCGCGCGGCGCGCGTACGAGGCGGGCGCGCGGCGGGCGGGCGGCGGAGGATCCGGTAGAGGAGGAGGGTAAGCGGCGCGACTCTTCGGAGTTAAGCGACGCCCCCTCCTAGCTCTAGGGAGAAGACGATAATCTAGAGTAAGGGCGGCGGGCATTATGCGTAGTAAGACCGTAGGGGCGGCGGCCCGTAGGCTTAGCGCCTACGCGGCGACGGTCCTTACTAACCTTAATTAAGCTTCTTATGCCTTGCGCGTGTCTTACTCTTTGCCTATACCTCGTATACGTCTACTAAGTCCTTCGCGTATACGTAGCTTACTACTAGCTCCTAGCTTGTATATTCCTCTAGCTACCCCTTCTACCGGAGTAGGTACTATTGTTACCCTAACTTCTTCTTAGAACTAACTACTACCTCTACTTCCTATTCGTCCTTATAATCTGCGAGCGGCATAGGCTCCGTAGGCTCCTCGCCTACGCGCTACCGGTACGGCTCTAGGAGAGAGATATAGAAAACGTTATAGATAAGGTATAATGTTAGTAAGGCTAGGCGGTACGCCTGCGAGCCGACTGCGTCTCGAATGCGAAAGGGGCTAATAAAGCGGATACTCTACTTCTTCTTTGCGCCTAGTATTCTTAGGTTCTTAGTAGAGAGTAGTACTATGTCGCCTACCTTATAGGCTATAGGCTTCTACCTTGAATTCTAAGACTTCTTTTAAGACTCTTAGGTCTCGCGCTAGCGCTTCGCTAGCGTCGCGTATACTTCTCGCATACTACGAGTACGCTCCGCTACGGCTAGTACTCTCTCCTCGTACGACTCGTCCTAAGTCGGTAGGAGATAAATATTAGGGTTGAAACTATATAGGATTTCGAATAGGCTTATGCGTGGCGCATAGTAGACGCTATTGTTAACTGCGAACTCCGCTTACGTAAGCCTTAGAGCCTAGTCGTCCTGTGTTTCGGAATAGTAACATCGTAAGTACTATTCTAGGGTCTAGTTTAACCTTTCTATCTGTCCGTCCGTCTACGGATAGAACGCAGTACTAAGCTTGTGCTTTATATGCGCTTCGAATGCGAAGTCGCTCTAGTACTAACTTGTAAAGACAGATCCACGATCTGTTACGATTCCGGATAGTATACCGTAATGTTGCACGATTTGCGACATTAAGATAGTCGCAAGCTCTACGCTAGTATAACGCTTAGTTATCGCAGCGTAGACGCACATCTTAGTGTATCGATCGACAATAATAAGTATAGTATTAAAGACTTTGTTATCGACTTTGCTAGGTAGTAAGTCAGTAATAAAGTCTATAGTAATTTCTTACTATACGCGGTTAGGCATGCGAAGCGCCTACGCTTCGCCGTATAGCCGATAGCGGCGAGACTTCTAGGTTTCGTAGGTATAATAGGAAGCTACTCTTTCGGCTACGTCGGCGGCTAGCGTCGGCTACTAGTACTTCCTTTAGAGGAGTACTTCCGTCTTGTCTCTATCGAAGTAGCTAGTAAGTTCGTCGTTATAGTAGAGGCGTATAAGCTCCGTACGTAAGGCGCTATCGGCGGGCACGTACACTAAATTGTTAATGTACTAGATTCCGTCGCTCTGCGTCTACGTATGCGTGTCGCCTACGGTAACGCTACTCGCGCGTAGCGTCGCTAACGCTTTATCCAGTTCTTGTAACCGCTTAATAAAGCTAGCTAGATTCCCGCTAGTATCGGTATAGGGACCGTCGTCCCTCGCTATTAAGTTAATAATAGCTCTAACGCTTAATCGAGGACCTAGGTACTAAGACGATAGATCTTCGTATACTCCTCGTATACGAGTCGAGAGCTCTCTAATCCGGACGCGGCCTACTATAGGGGCTAGATCCGGATCCTCCTACTATACTACTAGCTTATTCTATAGCGTAGGTAGGAGATAGCGCGGAGCCTACGTGTCGCCTTCGTAGTCCGGGCGCCTCGACGGTCCGTCTACTAGATTCGACTTTCTAGTACGGTACTCGATAGTAAAGTCAAAGGAGGCTAGGAAGGTAGCCTAGCGGGCCTGCCGTCTATTAAGCTACTTTACTCCTATAAAGCCTCGAAGGTTGTTATAATCGGTAAGTACCTAAATCGTATACGTAGCGCCTTCGAGGTAATAGCGAAACTCTTTGAAGCCTTCGACAATAGCTAGTAACTTACTATCGTGAGTTTCGTAGTTACATTCTGCGGAGTTTAGCTTTCGCGACTAGAATGCGATAGGATGCTACTCCGCTAGCTCTTCGCCTACGGCCCGTAACTGCGACAGTATTACGGAAATTGCAAACTAGGAAGCATCCGTCTCGAGACGCAGTTTGGCGTTAGGTTAGTGATAGCGTAGAACCGGCGCTTGCGTAAAGGCTGCTTTAAGCGTGCTTATCGCATGCGTCTAGGCTGCGCCCTATTCTAAGGGCCCTAGCTTCTTCCTAAGCTTAGTACCCTTAGTTAGGCTAGTTAAAGGCGCTACTATCTTAGAGTAGCCCTTAATGAAACGCCTATAGAAGTTAGTAAAGCCTAAGAAGACCTATACTTTACGGAAAGTAGTAGGGGTAGGCTAGTCCTCGACTATAAGCACCCTACTCCTATCTATCGAGACGCCTACGCGGCTTACGA
>JAWDJV010000366.1:0-19097 GCA_033119285.1 Teratosphaeriaceae sp. CCFEE 6253
ACCAACAACAGCACCAAGTCGCGCGCGGACTACAAGAAGAAGTTCGACGCCATGGGCATCGCCGCCAATGAGGAGGAAGTGTTCGGGTCGAGCTACAGCGCCGCGGTGTACATCTCGCGGATCATGAAGCTGGAGCCGCCGAAGAACAAGGTGTATGTGTTGGGAGAGAGCGGGGTGGAGCAGGAGCTGGCGAGTGAGGGCGTACCCTACTGCGGCGGCACGGACCCGCTGTTGAGGAGGGAGATGATGCCCGATGATTTCAAGCGGATTGCCAATGATTCCCTGCTGGACGACGACGTGGCGGTCGTGCTCACGGGGCTGGACTATCATCCGTCCTATCTCAAATACGCGCTCGGCATGGCTTACCTGCGCAATGGCGCGCACTTCCTGGCGACCAACATCGATTCCTCGCTCCCGTCCGCGGGATCTCTATTCCCCGGCGCAGGGGCTACGAGCGCGCCGCTCATCAAGGCGAGTGGGCAGGAGCCGCTTGCGTTGGGCAAACCCAGCCAGGCGATGATGGATGCGATCGAGGGCAAGTTCAAGCTGGATCGGAAGAAGGCGTGTATGATCGGTGACCGCTTGAACACGGACATCCAGTTCGGGATTGAGGGCGGGCTGGGCGGCACGCTGTGTGTACTCACTGGGGTGAGCAAGAAGGAGGAGTTTCTGGCGAGCGGGGCGGAGGTCGTGCCAAGTGCGTATGTTGACGCGCTGGGAGATCTGCTTGGGTAGGTTGAGTGGTGGATCTACCAGACTGTTGGTGGTCAGAACGCCCCAGAGTATTTAAGTGTTGATGACCGTCATGAGCGGATGTACTGTACAGTCCGACGAGGAACACCTTACAAGGAAGCGAGAGGTTGAGAGCATTTTTGCGAAGACGCTTTGCAACGCTTTTGAGAGTGCATATACTCTATGCCTGCGTCTGTGTACCCGCATTCTTCCGCCTCAGTAGCGCGCCGCCGCCGCCCACGGCACCCACGGCCACAACCAGTATCCCATTGAAGATGGCCAGCAAAAAGAACGGTGCACCAGGCGTCCAGCTATCGAATAGCGCACCCCCCAGCTTCGTGAGGAGCAGAATCCCAGCGCCGCCTGCAAAGCTGTACACACCCGCAATCGTCCCCTTCAATCGCGAGCGGTCCGTCTTCGCCCCTCCGCTGGTCGCTGTAGGCAGCAGTGCAGCCGTCTCATCCCCCTCAATGGGCCCGACGTCTCCAAAGATCGTCGCCGACGCCCGCCTGCGCTTCGCATCGCTCGACTCCGCTCTTTTCACACTCGTACCGCCGTTGATCCCTCGGCTCAGTAGGCCCAACGAGCAGACAATACTGCCGATCTGGCTCACCCCGATGAACACCACCGCGAGAATCGCCCACCGACCCCCATCCCCATGGAAAGCATCCGGGTTCCGGAGGAAGCCAAACGCGACGTACCCGCCTATTCCCACTAGCCCAGCCCCGAAGAGCGGCCACTCGCTCCCGCCCCGCACGACGCGGCCGCCTAGCCAGCCGAAGAGAGGCGCGCAGATCAGTGCCGCTGTCTCCGCGATGCCAGTGAGAGCTGATGCGAGAGTGTACGCGCGTTCGCAGTTTCTTTTGATATCTGTCAGGTTATCCGGGTTCGATGTGCAGAGACCGTTGCGGACGAAATAGGCGTTGACGAAGAGCGGGATGAAGAGGCTGATGCCTACCGAGGAGGCGCGGGCGACGAAGCCGCCGATATATCCCAACGCTATGTTCGGGTCCCTGAATCCCAGCTTGACGCTCTCCGCCACGAGCGTCAAGTAGGATGGCGCGGGCGTGAGCGTGATGTGCACGTTGCCCTGGGCGTCCGTGTCCGTGCTCTCGTCGTACGGCGTACTCCACAGCGCGGCGAGGGTCTTCTCTTCCTCGCCCGGCAGGTGGCGAAGGCCGAGGAAGATGAAGACGGCGACGGCGAAGGCGATGGCGCCGACGATGTAGAAGCTGGTCTGCACAGCCTGGGCGGGGGACTGCCCGTCGTGCTGGAAGCGGGCGGGTAGGGGCAGGAAGAGGAGCAGAGCGACGAGAGCACCGGCGCCGGTGAAGAAGCCGACGAAGCCAGCAAGCTGGGAGGCGCCAGCTGTGGTTTGCGGGTCGTTGCTGTCGTCGTTGTTGCCATCCGTCTCCTCGTGTTCTGATTGGCGGCTCCGTGACCGCGACGTCCATCTGTTCTGCGTGATGGTGAGCTCGCTGCTAACGCTCGGCGACGTCGCGTGCCCGGTACTCCCACTCCTGCCTGGCCTCTCCCGCTCCCCGTCCCTCAACCTCGCCGCGTGCCCATTCGCCTGTCCGGCCTCTTCGCTTGCCTGCCTGTCCTCCTTCTGCTCCCTCTGCGCTACCATCGCAGGCAGCACTGCCGTGACCATCGTACTGCACGCCGCCCCACCAAGGCTGAACCCCAGCCGTCCCACCAACAGTTGCGGATAGACATTCTCGCTCTGCACCAGCCCAATCAGACTCAACCCCACGATGCAATACCCCACGACCGCCACCGTGCGGACGCCGATCCGATCGCTCAGCATGCCCCACAGCGGGCACGCGACCAGCGCGAGGAGTTCGTCGGCGAAGCCCAAGGTGCCGACGGCATCGCCGACCCGGGTCTTCTGGCCAATGACGTCGGTGACGACGAAGGAGATGCTGCTGTTGAGGAAGACGAGGAAGGAGATGCTGAAGAGGGCGATGCCCAGGAGGTACGTCGTCGCCTGGAGGCTGGTGGCGGTCAGGCGGGGGAAGAAGCGGGCGGACATGGCGGTGCTCGGTCTGCCTTGGTGAGGACGAGAGTATGGGTCGACGCTGCGGTGTTGCTGGGGTGGGATGAGGCGGCCTGCGGCGGCGATGGCTTCGGCTTAGTTGCGCGTCCAGAAACGGCCTTTCCTAGCCGCCAGTCGAATTGGCCGCGGTGGCGTGACGCTGGGATGGGGAGGAGAGATGATACATGCCACAGGGCGAGTGTACCTCACCACGGTACGGCCTCGAAATGGAGGCTGCCTGGCACGACGCTCAGACTCCGCATGTGTCCCGAAGCTGGTCACGGATGCGGCAGGAGCTCGGGCCGGATGACGTAGAAATCAACAAACAGCCCTGCGTGCTACACAACAGTACATGCATGTACGCAGATGTTGACAAGCAACCCCAACGACATCAATACCGCAAAGTCCAACTGCCCTTTCCCCCGCCCCCAAAGACCCGCTTCACCTTTCCCCACCTCGCCCGCCCCCTCATCCGCGCCACATGCGCCGTGATCCCCTCCCGAACCGCCTCCCTCCCGGACGCTGTCAGCTTCGCCTCCTGGATCATGTACTCCTGCGTCGGCTTCTGATCAAGAACGCCCCAACGCTCCACCTTCCCGTCGGGGTAGTAGCACATGTGCCGATAGTCGAGCATCTTGGTCAGCGCGTACATCTGCGGCTGCCAGATCGCGGTCTCGAATGCGACGAGCAGGGGAAGAGAGTCGCGGATATAGAGGAGGAGAGCGAGCCAGTGGTCGGCGAAGTTGGGCGTGTCGCAGACGGTGATGTTGGAAATCACCAGGACCGTCAACGTGAGGGCGTGGGCGCGGACGAGTGTTGCCACGACTTCCACGCCGCGCACCTTCGTGTCCTCGATGTGCAGGCTCGTCAGTCGAGGGAAGTGCAAGTGCTCCAAGACGTAGGCGTGCGGTGTGCGCGGATCGGTCCAACGGAAATCCAGACCCTCAAGCCCCAGACTCGTGAAGTGCTCCGCCGTAGCCGGATGATACGATAGACTGTACAACAGCCCGATCACCGCGGGTGGTGAGCACGAAGTCTTGCCAGCCTCCCGATCCTGGGGCGATTGATGCCGGAGAACAATCTCACGGCCATAGAGCTTGATCTCAGTGGGCGAGGAGGTCCCACCGACGCCGCGGTACCTCTGGGGTGTGGGCGGGCGCTTTTCCTGCGCGAGACGGAGAGCCTCGTGGGCGAAGGGCCGAGAGCAAATGGTGCGGAGGTGATGCGAGGTTTGCTGTAGCCGGGCGATGTCCAGAAGGTCCATGAAGGCGATGACATTCTCCAGAAGCTCGACCGGGAGACCAGCGAGGAAGGCGAGTCGTGCCATTTCCGTTGCGCCCTCTGGGATTGCTTGCGCGGTCAGGCGAAGACAGCGGACATACCCACTCTCGTCGTTACCCGCTGCGTTTGTCGTAACGGCTGTTGGCTGGGACCACTCAGCGTGAATGCAACACGGGATCGTACGCCTGCCACCTCTTGTAGTAGAGTGACCCCATCGGCATCCCGGTGGGCTGTGCGGTCACGGCGTGGATGGTTCGGAATCGAGCACGATGGATTCGGTCGTCAGGAAAGTCACCGCCTCAATGCGTGATTCCAGTGGACGGTTCGCCGCAGCACGGAGTTCCGCTCGCCCTCGTCGTCACATTGCGGACTTGCCACGGGCGATCCCGCACTCCGAGCGCAGCATTGGTATCCTTTCCGAGGCTCAGATCATATGCCGTGATGGACCGCTACACGCAAACACAGAACGTAGGTGTGTAGCAGGACTGAACTTCTTAGGTAAACATGTTCCAAGCGGTTCATATGTACGGAGTACCCAATATACACACGAGCCCTTCCAATGCCCGACGCTTGAACGCAGCATACCAACCCACCAATGAACGCCGCGCACGAACGAGCCAAATGCGAAGCAACAAACTTCCCAGCGAGCGCAAGCGACCAGACGGGGATCCTCACGCCGCGAAGGGCGAAGTCAACCCCGTGATATGCCGTGGTCCTCACGACCACAGCGGCGCTGCCCTCACTCCCTGCCTCATCTCATACCCCGGTCACAACGATAGGATATGCTCCGCTTTCCCGTTGTTCGCCGCCGCATGCCCGTGCCACTCCTGTAACTGCAGCCCCACCTCCCGCATTCTCTCACACCCCTTCCCGGGCTTGACCTTGTACACCTTCTGTCTCGCGGTCTCCTTCCCACACAGCCGGCGGTGCATCTTCTCCTCCCGGCGCGCGCGCTTCTTCTCCAGGCCCCGAACGATGTCGATCGCGCCGCGTTTGGGCAGCTCGCGGGACTGGGCACTAGCCGTGTCGGAGCCCTCCTCGCCGTCCTCGGATCCCTTTCTATGACCGAGCTGGCTGATGAGGAAGCCATGGCGGGGCAGCGAGGAAGTGTGCGTAACGTTTGTGCGTGCCGCGAATCGGCCGGGCTCGGCATTGGAGACTGCAGCTCCCGTCGGCGAGGAGTGGCGTGTGTTGGGTGGCGAGGTCATTGGGTGGCGAGGCGCGGGTGACTTGCCGTTGCGGCGAGGCGAGTGGGCGAAGAGATTGCGCGGTGGTGGTGACTTGGTTGACATGCGCTTGGTTGGGGGAGGCGGTGAGTGGATGCGACTATGACGTTTCGCGGGAGCTGGGGATGGGTGCCTCGCGGGTGGTGGTGGCGAGCGATGAGTCGTGCCCCGGCGTTGGATGGAAGGCCGGCGGCGGAGTGTGCTGCTTTCGTGTACTTCATCCATGTCGCCGTGCATCAAGTCCTCCTCAGGCTCGCTCTCTTCCGGGTCTTCGAGGTCCTCGTCATCCTCTTCGTCCATGTCTGGGTCAGAGGTGGGGAAGGTCGGGTCGATGTCTTGCGGGCAAGCCTTGTGCCTGGCAGCCTCGAGGCACTTCTTGCGGTTGATGTAGGCTTGCTCGAGAGGCCGATCCTCATCAAGCGTGCCGCAGACAAAGTCGGTCGAGTCTGGCAGGCCCTCATTCTCCCGAACTTCGAGACGATCACCAATAGGTATGGCGGAGGAGCGTGCGTGGTTCCGAGGACGGCGGTAGGACGGGCGCTTTGATGCCCGCGGCGACACCTGCCCGGAGCTCATGGAGTTCATGGATGACGAGAGCACCTTCTCATCGCTCTTATGCTGAGTCGAAAGACGATCGAGGTGGTCTGTCGAGGTGGCGGCGGTGGAACCTCCCGGCCTCCACCACTCGTAATCGCTGTCTTCGCCTTCCGAGTCGGAAGCGGCGAAACCTTCCTCATCATCTGAGTGGAAGCCAGCGTCGGACTCATCAGACTCGTCCTCCTCTTCGTCGTTACCCTCCTCATCTACTCCATCGTCGAGACGCTCCACGCCATCAACGTCATCAGCGTCCCCATCGTCTTCATCATCATCTTCCTCCAACACCTCCTCATCGGCCTCCTCGCAGACCTTCCGTATGGATATCTCCTTCTTGAGTGTGTCATTGATTGTCAGCCGACTGCGAGGACACCCGACTTCCTTAATCCACGCCTCGGGCTCATCTTCACTGCTGGCGAACTCATGGAACCTACAGGCCTCGGTGCCAGCCTCATCTGAATCATTCGAGAGTTTCCGCACGGCCATAGGATGTGATGTTTCCGTACCATTGGGCGTCGGCGCGGTTGTGATGACGTTCGGACTCTTGCGCACGCTTGTGGGTGAGGCATGGGTGACCGTGCTGTCGGAACCGCGGTGCACCTTGCTTGCGGTTTCAACCTTCAGTGCCGAGGACACCCGCTGAGGAGGTGGGCTCATAGGACGCTTGGCTGGTGTGGTCTCGGAAGGCTTGGACTCGGTCTTGGCGCGCATCGGACAAGCGAACTTGATCGCGCACTTTCGCTTCGGTGGCGAGACTGCCACTGGTGCCGGTGGAGGAGCAGGCGCTGAGGTGGGTGATGGTGCTTTCGGCGGCTTGGTCTCCTCCTTCCCACGACACGCGAACATGATGCAGCGCTTGCGTCCTAACGTAGCTTCGACTGTCTTTTCCGGTAGCGTACCCTTCTCCGCACCGTTCAGGCCAACCGCCTTGACCTTCCCATCCAGTGTCTGCTCGTGTCCGGGCAGCGCAGTGTATGGTTGTGTCGCTCGCAGCGGCGGACTGATGGCTGGCGACGGCATGCTTATACCATCGTCGCTGGTCAGCTCAGCCGTAGAGGCGGTGCTCGGGTTGCTCCAGGTCGACTGCGTGCTGAGCGTCCGTGGTGGCTGATACGGAAGTTCTGCATCGCTGTGCTCGGTCTCGGAGTGCAGTTGGCGGGTCAAGAGTGACTCGCGCCTGTTGAACATCTGCTGCGACGGTCGGGTCTTGGCGTACATGTCTTGTGTCTTCGGGGCAGTCCGGTGCCTTCGTTCGTCGGGCTCTTCGTCCACCTCCGCGGTGATTTCCTCGCCGTGGTCCATCTGCGCGGTCAATGCGGTAGGCACTTGCGCAGGCTGCGATCGTCTCCAGAAACCCATGGCGGAGATGAGATTGCTACCTCAGGTTTGCCCGACTGTGGAGGCGGCGATGTGTGTGCGCGGGAGTGCGCGACCCGAAGGCCTACCGAGGCTATAACAGGGCGTTCATGGTGTGCGCGTGCGTGTGCGTGTGCGTGTGGGTGTGGTGAGAAGACGCTCGAAGCGATCCCATGTCTCAGCGGCCGCTGCGCCTGGACAGCAGTAGTGTGGCGTTCGAAGGCGGAGGGTTTGGGCGGAGGGCGAAGAGAAGCAGGAATTGCTAATCAGAAGTTGCCAGATGCGGGTCCGTCGGGCTGGCGGCACGAGCACGAGCTAACCGAAAGCAGGGTATCCATCTCAAGGCCGCGAGTCGCAGTACAGTAGGTACGGAGTAAACTTGTGACCACACTGTGCCCATACATCGATGTCATCTACCGCGCCTCAAACCGCGCATCGCCATCGCCTCTCCTCCCAGCCTGCTCTGCACTACCGCTGCTCGTTGCAGCATCGGGACCCCGCAGTCTCTGTCTAGGCCGTATTGGGATGTGGTGGAGCGGGCAGCGGCGTTAGCCGCGCTGAGATCCCGCGGGATCTGGCCGCTCCATCAGGCCAATGGCAATTCTGCCTCGTACCTTGACATGCAGCACTTGACATGCAAGCACTACTCAACATGGTTGTCACATGAGCATGCTTTCATGGCGCCGGCGGACCAGATGATTGCTCAAGCAGACTCACGGTCATTGCAAGCACCCGGACGGTCATCCACGATGACCATTGAAACGATCCCAATGCTTCACAGGGGACCTCCGCATGCATCATGCAGGGCGGGGCGGACAAGAAAGTCGCGCAGAGCCCGGCATCGCCCACGAAATTGTCATCGCATCAATCAACACTGACGTGGCGACCGGCGTGCTCGATCTCGCCGCAGCGAGGCAGCGGCGACACGTGACCAGACCGATATGAGACATGCGCGCAGACAATCTCGATCGTGCACTAGACGAGCTCCTCCACCATCATCACTGCCCTTTTCCCCGCGCTGTTGCCGCGGTTAGTCAAGCTGAACGAGCTGCCATAGGCGCGCTCCACGCCGCTTGCGTACTGCCAGCTACAGCTACCGCCTATTGCCGGATCAGCGGGCAGGTCGTGAGACACCGCTACTCCTGCACTCCACGCGTCCAACGTGGGAGCACGCGATCATGCCCGTGGGGGACCACGAATCTGCCCGATCGACTTGAGACAGCTGCGCCGATGTCGATCCAAGGACGAGATGCTGAGTCGTGTCTGCAACGGGAAGCACTGCGGGATGGCATCGTTCCTTTTTAGACCATACAGTCTGGACAGGCGCGCTCTCGTTAGTCTAGGAGTTGCCTTTTTTGCAGCGGTAGGCATCGAAGTGCCGCCTCGCGCTCTGCTAGAGGTGTGCTCGAAATGTCCGCGAGCGACGCGGCGCTCAATGCTTGCGGGCGGCCAATTTGAATGAAACTAAGCCTGGTATTTGAAGCTCTAGCTGACCATCTCAGTGTGCACGGCTACGGCCTTCTCACGCTCCACTTCCGTCTCGTGTGTGTAGTCGACGACTGTTTCGCCAAAATAGGATGCCAACTCCTCGAGACTCTTTTGCTTCGTTTCTGGATAGCCTGGAAGCAGTCAGCGTGTCGTCGCCATGGCAGCTGATGACAGGAGACTTGCAGAAGTATATGACCACGATGCTGATCACGGTCAGGCCAGCGAATATCAAGAAGTAGCGCCATCCGATGTCCGCGACTGCCGTGGCGCCGGGGGTCACGTATGTCTGTTGGCAGTGCGTCAGCTGAAGTCTGTTCTATGAGGCGAAATCATCGACGTACTATGCAAGCGGCGAAGTACGTGAACGTTGCCAACGCCATCCCACGGGCTCTGATATTGGTCGGGTAGATCTCCGACGAGTAGATAAAGCTCGCGGCGTCGATGAAGAAGCCGTAGAAGAACACGAAGAACATGATCGCGAAGATGGCGACCTTCTCTGGATGCGACGAGTCCAACTGTCAGCAAAGGTTTTCGGCAGCTCACTTGATCGGACTGATCGATATACGTACGCCCGGGAATGCTCGGAACAGCGACCGTGACATATTTGCCCAGCATGGCTATCTCGAGGACAAGTGCAAACAAGCAGCCGGTGAAGCCGGTGAGGAGAGCCTGCTTCGACGTCAATTGAATGGGCCACGGACTTCAACCTCTGTACCTACAAATCTGCGACCCGTTCTATCCACGGTCAGGAGGCCGCACAGGTTCCCGAGAGCACCGATCAAGGTGTAGATGCAGTACATCAGCAGCGGCATGCCTCCAGTGAGGCCCAGATTGCCATAGATGATGATGCTGTAGTAGCTGATCACCAGCGCGCCAGTGTTGTTGGCCGCAAGCTGCACGAAGCACGACAGGAACGCTCGCTTGCGGTAGCTCTTGGTCGTCAGGATCGCCCAGTATCCCGACGGCTGCGTGCGTTCAAACGCTATCTGAGCTCGCATCTGCACGAACTCTTCGTGCGCCCCGGAGTCCGTGGGATCCGCAGGATCGTGGTGCAGGCGTCGCACATTGCGCCATGCCTCGTCCGAGCGGTCCCGCATCAGCAGGTAGCGAGGTGACTCGGGGACCCAGATGCAGCCGATGGCCAGCAGCAGACACGGGATGCAGGTGAACGCGATCGGGCCACGCCAGCCGAAGGTCAGGTTCTTGGAGTAGAAGCAGCCGTAGCCCACCCAGGCACTGACGTTGTAGCCCGAGACGAGGAAGAAGCCGTGCAAGCCCGTCAGCATCCCGCGCTTCTCCTTCGTCGACGACTCGGCAAGATACACCGGTGTCAGCGTTGCTAGCGCGCCCAAGCCACAGCCTTGCACGATGCGCACGACGATCAGCATCGCGATGTGCACGCTCCCCGCCGCCAATGCACCCCCCACGAGCGCGATGAGTGCAGCGGTCAGGATGGTGTAGCGACGGCCGACGTGATCGGACAGCGGTCCCGCGCCCAGGGCGCCGACGCAGGCGCCGAAGAAGAAGAGCGCGTTGACTGCGCCCAGGATGGAGTTGGTGTAGGCTGCTTTCGGATCGAGGGCGAAGTAGGCGTAGAAGCCTGGTTGTCCGATGGATGTCGCGAAGGTCGCGAAGCCGAAACCATAGCTGAACGAGCCAAGGGCCACGATCATGCCTACGGCGATGTTGAAATTGCTTGTCTTCGTCATGATGGGCGCGAGCGAAGGCGAACAGTGGCAGGGTGACGCGAAGCAAGCTTGAGGGGATGATGACCGGGTACTTTCAATGTATACATGTGTATATGCGCAGGCTCGGTTGCGTGTCGGTCTGGGCTGTGAAGCTTAGCCACGGCCCTTGCAAGTATGTCTGCCATCTCCGCAATATGCAAGGCTTGTGTGGAGAGATGGAGGTGGTGGCGTCTGGAGTTTGACGATGAAGTTCCTGGGGTGAGTTGAAGGAGCCGACTCACGGGAAATCTTTTCCGGGCCCAAGCGAATCACCCGTACGCCCCTATTCTTGGAGATGAGGATAATGATTCCAAGGAGATGCAGTACACCTCTGCAGCGCTGGTTGACTGCACACAGCTGTCGTCGATGCAATCAGCGCGAAGAAAGTATATCTGGATCCGCAAACAATGCGATGAGGCAGAGACCTCCGATCATCGAGCATACTCATCCGTATGAGTCGACCCCATGATTGCCACCATCACCTCGTTGCAGTACTCGAAGCGCTCCGGGAAGTACTGCTCCCAACCCGAGATTCTGACGGTTTGCTCGGCCATCAGTTTCCCATCTTCACCGTTCTCATCATCACCCAAGCACATCATTACTACCTCCACCACCTTCTGCGCAGGCGAGAGGTGCTCCATTGGAAGTGCCCACCTCGCTCCCGCGGATAGCAGGTTCGTCCGCACGGTCCCATGGCAGATCGCATTCAATCTTGCACCGTCGTCCCGCAAATCTCGACCAGCAAAATTGCGCGTTCTGCCACGATACAGTGTTTCGCTAAGCCGTAGATGAGCTACACGGGACAGGCGCGGAAGCCACCGCAGCTGGCTGTCATCACCAGACTCCCGGCTCCGAGGCCGTAATGTGGCGTTCGCCGGCAGCAGTACTGTGCTGAGAAGCGTTTATCACAGCTGTTCGGAGTTGCTGGGCTCAGGCGGTGGTTGGTCACTCCGTGGTGTGGGGCTCGTAGTATTTTACCCACTGTCCACTGTGCCGATATTGGCGAAGACAAGTCAATGCTTCGACGCTGTCCGTTCGGCAGTGTGCGCACTGTCAACACGTGTGCTTTGACGGCCCCAGATCGCTCGGACCTGAGTAGGATAACGTTTCCCGGCCCTCGATTGCGATATGCGCGAGCAGCCATGTGGGACTGTCGCCAAAGGCGCCGTCATTGGAAATCCTCATGATTTTGTGCGTGTGAGAGTGAGGGCTCCGGGCGTCTCATGCGTGCGAAACAGGCATGTCCCTTCCGCTGCTGTCGTCCGGACCATGTCTTCTCGCAGCTCCGTGACGCGAAAGTACCGTCGGGCGGCCGGTAGTTACTCTCCTGAGGTGCAGCCTTGCGAATCGTCTCACTGTCCCATCATCACATGCCACTCGAGTGTTCCCAATGACTGACATCAGATGAGCCTGTCCAGCCTCTTCAAGAACCCACCTACCTTCTTCTCCACCCCACTGACCCTCTGCTCCATCTTCGGCCTTACACCAGTCCCCGCCACTCCGCCACCGCTACCCTGGCTGCTCACACTGCCGCCATGACCATGCCCGTGACTCGCACGTCCCAGCCTCTCCTCCCCCTCGGTTGGCCTGTAGAGTTCACCATGCACAGCGCCTGTGTACGCGCCTTGCGGATTGTGATACTGGCCCGCTTGCTGGGATGTAGAAGCGGCGGAGTACTCGTACCCGCTGTACGCATGGCCACCCTGTCCAGGTGGAGGTGGTAATGCGGGGCTCTGCAGCGGCGTGTGTCCCGCGTACGCGGGTGGCGCGGAGGGCGTCGGCGGCTGCATGGACTGGTACCCGGGAGTCGAGGGCGGGAAGCCGGGTGATTGTGTTGCGAACGGACCAAATGACGGCGTGGGCGCGCTCTGTTGGTGCGGTTGCTGGGAAGGGTAGGTGGCGTATTGCGTTTGGCCCGGCACCCCTCCTGAGCTGAACGAAGATTGACCTTGCGGCGGGCCGAAGCTCTGTTGGCCAGGTGATGGACCCGTAGGTGGCGGGCCGAACGACGGTGCGTATGGCTGTGGTGACGGGCCGCCTGGCGGTGGCGGTGGCAAGCCTCCTGAGAAGGTCCTGTGCGCGTTGAATGGTGCCGGGGAAGCCGCGTGGCTAGGCGGAGCAGCGTACGCCCCGGCAGTCTGCGAGGGAGGTCCGGCAAAGTATGCGGCCTGCGGCGTCACCTGATTTGAATTGTTTTGCTGGTAATTCGATGGCATACCCGCGTATTGCGTCCCCATGCCTGATCCAGCCCCTCCGTCAGGTGGCGGCGGAGTCTTCTCGCGGTATGTGACCGTCTCGGGTGCAGACGGAGCGGCAGGGTTGTAGCCGAAGGTTTGCGGTTGTGGCTGTGGTGATGCAGCTGGAGGGCTCATGGCAGGCGTTGGTGGCCCATTACCCGACACCACGCTCGAGGCTCTTTGCTGAGCGGGCGACCGGTGCGGGACCGGTGACACCAGTGCCGTGCGCTCGAGCTGCTGCACCACAGGTGACATCGTGTCTCTGTGCTCGGCCGGTGTTGCGGCTGAGGATCGCGGAGACTGTGGCGACGCTGCCATGGGTGCATCGCGGATGTCGAGACGATGGGCGGGTATGAGTGACGTGAGCTGGCGGAGCAGGGTTGCCGCGTCCTTCTCCGTCCACAGGTAGACGCTCAGGCTCCACAATCTGTACAGGTATTTGCGCTCGTTACGAAGGTCATAGGCGGGCAAGTGCCATTGGGACGTGTCACCTTGAGCGGCAGGATCGACCTGCAGAGTGAGGAGGGTTGGATGTTTGTGGCTGTACGCGACACTCACGCTTACCAGACTGCCGGAGACAGCGTCTTGGTCGGGAGTCCCAGCATGGTTGGCAATCTCCACCTTGGCTGATCGAGCCGCGGTGTTGTAGAAGAGGTAGAGGTAGCTGCTCTTGCTGAAGCGGTCATGCTGGGGAGTGCCACTGGATGGCGGGGAGAAGGCGTAGTGCACGTCTGCGAAGCTGGTGGGCGTGGGAGGGATCAGCTGTGGTCTGCCGCGCGTGGACATGAGGGGTTGAGACGTACACGGTCACGAGCAGGGCGTCGCCCGGTCCAGCAGGCATGATGACCGTGTATCCCCTCGGAGGTTTGAGGAAGGGCTTCGCTACTTCTCTTTCGGGTATCGAGTCCTGCAAATGGATTCGCGCGCGGCCCCCGTCTCAGAGCGGGCTGTGGGAGTACAGTAGATGATCCTTCGTGTTGACCACGTTGTGACGAGATTGGCAGGAGCGGACGGCATGGAGGAGTGAATGGGGATGGGGCCACCTATAACGGCCTACCGTGATGCGCGTCTACTCGCGCGCTCCATAGCTCTGGCGGCTCTGCGATGCGCGGTCAGACTCTCGCCGTGGCGCCTGCAGAAGGGAAGGTCGGCGTCCCGCGCAGCCAATGGCATGGAGTGAGAGGGACGATGGATGCGGGAGGTGCGGCGAGTCTAGCACCTCCGAGCGCCGAGAGGCAGGCCCTGGAGTGAGTGGGCTCACGGCCCATACCATATCGGTTGTTACGACTCGAGACTCTGGATCGCGGTCTTTACCACAGCCCTGGCACTGCATCTGTCGCTTCCGATTCGGGCACATTAACCTCCCACCACCGCCCCACGCGGGCCACGACCAACCACATCCTCCACAATGTCCCTCGTACGTACATACATGGTGCAACCATGAGGATGGGGACGACGTGGGAGGTCTGCTAATCGTCACATCTGTGGCCTCCAGGTCAACTTATCCCACGTCTGCTCTTCGCTCAGTAACGCTTCCCATGCCCGGCTTGGCCTATTCAGTATACCCTACACGAGATTGCACCTCAGCCTCGCCCTGCTCTTGCACAAGCAAGGCTTCCTCTCCTCCGTCAACCTTGGCGGCCCGTCCCCGCCCGCTGTCTGTTTCCCGGCGCGGACCTCAGACACTCACCGCATCACTGCTGCGCCTGTGCGGGAGAGGGAGGAGCGGGGCGCAGAGGCGGCGTTGTGGGAGGTGGTGCACAATCGCCGGAAAGTGGCGGACCTGGAACGAGAAGGCTGGGGCGAGGAAGCACTGGACTTTGCACTGCAGCACAGTGAATTGACGAAAGAGCAGCTGGACAAGGATGGGTGGGACGGCAAGGCGATTGACTTTCTGCTTGAGCATGGCCAGAAGAGCGCCGAACAACTGGATGTTGAGGACAGTCTTGACTCCGCCGCACGCAACATTCTGACGGCGCACGATCTCCCGGTAGCTATTCGGATAGTCCAAGAGCAGTTACTGGACGAAGGACTGCCGGAGGATCAGATCACGCGGACACAGCTTGAACCACGTCTCCGGACCTACCTCCGCAAACAAGGCTTCTCGCGAGAGACGCTCGCCTACTTCGCCGGTCCGGCGCGCTTCACCACACCCTTGCATCTAGATCGGGACGGCATCACCCTCAACCCAATGGGTGTGGAGGTCTCGCAGCAAACCGTCACATCTCTACTACCGGCGCTCCGGGACCCAGACGCGCTGGAATCGTCCTCGCTGATCACGCGCGCGAACCGTGCTTCGAGGCGGTTATGGTTGGGGTTGAAGTATGCGCCGCCAGCGAGTACACCGGTGCTGTCTAAGGCGAGGATGGTCTCGAAGCCTACGAAACGGATATGGCTGGACAGCAGGGCGTTAGGCTCGGTGGCCCGTGGTTCACATGCCGGGCAGGTCAAGGGCTTGGGGAGGGTCGGCGAGATCATGGTGGTGTCTACGGATCGCGGAGTCATGGAGGTGAGGGAGTGCGTGGAAAGAGGCGTGGGAGGGATGGTGCTTTGTCGAATATGGTAGAAGAGGTGTCAGATGACGAGGACGTGTAAGATCAAGGGGATGTGGAATATGGGGGTGTGCAAGGTCACCAGCATGTGGTTTGGAGCATGACAAGATGACGTGTGGCGACGAAGCGAGACTGGTGGCGGGCGGCGCTACGGGAAGGAGATGCGAAGGATCGGGGAACCATGCCTCACTCATGAACGAAGGACGGTACGTGCACGAAACAGTGCAGAGAGTTAGTCGCAAGTCGCAGCTAAGCGCTGCTCTCATGCTCGCTCGATGAGGTGCGAGCATCTCTTGCCATCATCTGGACAATCTGCTCGGTTTCTTCAGGATCGACGACATCCGTGGCCTGTTAAGCCGGGCTCGCAGACAGAAACCGACAGCTGAAGCGCGCCAGCCGCTCGCTGGTGGAAACACCACACGCAGCCATAATCTGATCACCACCCATTTGCACACATTCTTCATTGCCTGAACATACTTTGCACGAACCTCGTCAAGCGATCCTTGTCCTACCCGTCGCGGCTTCGAGGACAGTAATGACTGCGTTGGCCGGATCACCGCCGGACTGCTCACTGCATCTGCTGGGTGCCAGCATCCGGCGTCATAATTCCGAACTCGCCTGTGTGCAGCGACGACAAAGTTCCGCTCCCACGGCCACTGGAGTCGACGAGGTAGACCCGGACAGAACAGCCAGCGAGCTCAGCATGCAAAAGATAGGACGCGCCTTCAAGCGCGAAGTCTCACGCCACGTACATTGGGGCACTCAATGACAAAAGCGGACAAATACCGGCTTCACGGAGGAAGTTCTTCGCGGGTAATCAGGTCGCTGTTGGGTTGATTGCGGCGGGTGGATTGAAGTCGGATCTAGGACGAAGATGCCACTGCGCCATTCGCGGAAGATCGGGATGCTGTCTGGCGTGAGTCGGTAAGGGGTGTCTAAAATAGTGTACAGATCTTACTTCACGTGCATCTCTCAGCCGAGAGCGTGGACTAGCTTCTCCTCAGATCACCGTTCCCTTGTTCTGCTGCTTGTCGACTCGGTAATTCTTCCACACAGCGATAGCTGGGATGCCGATCACCAGACTCGACACCGCGCTGATGGCAGCATACCTCTCATACTGGCCCCATGCATAGTCGATGGCAATTCGCTCTGGCGAACCAGGCACGAACAACTCTTGTACCAGATAGCCACCGAGGTAGAACTCCTGCGCTTTGCCCTTCAGATTCGGCGGCAGCGCGCGGGCCAGGGCTTGAGGGAAGGTGCCGGCGTAGATGGCTCCGGCGACGGCATCACCGATGGCGCCGCCCACGCTCGAAGCGAGACTGATGAGCGAGAGCATCATGGCGACGCCGGAGCGATCCGAAGCAGCCATGACGGCCATGTCTTGACCAATGACGAGGGTGCCGCCGCCGAAAGCGATGAAGATCTGGCACATGACCAGATAGCCGATCGGCTTGTCGCCGCCGCGGAAGTAGATCATGAGTCCCGCTCCCAGCATCATCAGTGGCAAGCCGAAGAACAAGCAAGTGTACTTAAAGTGCTTCGTATACCGGATCCAAATCCCGAAGATCACACCCCAGAACGTTGATCCGACGTTGTATACCTGCAGCATGTAGCTTGCTTGCGATACAGGCAGCGCATAGACGACTTTGACGAAGCTGTAGTAGTTCAGATCCCAGGAGTAGAAGCTGAAGAAGAGCACGGCGGAGAGTATGCATGCGCCGAGGATGGTGCGTTGCTTGAAGAGCTCCCACCGGATGAAGTGTGCCCGGGCGAGCCACTTCTCCCAGGCTGCGAAAACGAAGAAGAGGAGGAAGCCGATCACCACCATGGCGATGAAGGTGGCGCTTCCGTAGGGCGCGCGGCCGTAGGTTTCGAGGCTGAATGGGAGGAGGAAGAGGACGAAAGCGGCCATGAGGAGGATGGCGCCGACGACTGCAACGATGTCAGCAGATCCACAGACTGGGTGCATTGATTGGGCTGACCATCGAATTCGTGCAGGTAATGGACGATGGACTGCACCGTCGACCGCCCGCTCGGCTCTCGCTTGAACACACCCATCTTCTCTGCCTTCCGCTGATGCCACTTGAATACCAGCGCCAGTGGTACGAAGATGAAGGGCTGGATGATCGCGAACGCGCTAAGTGCCCACCGCCAGGAGGTGTTCGTCAAGAATGCTTGTGCTGCCAGGGGGCCAGTAAACGCGGTGCATATGAACGGCGTTGACACGAAAGCGAAAGCAAAGGCCCGGTTGCGCAGACCGGAAACATCGGCCACGAAGATGTCCATGATGAGATAGATCTGGTCGTAGCCGATCCAATAGAGGACGTAACCTGCCGCGTAGGTATCCGGGCCATTACTGGATGCGAGAATGATGATCCCGAGCATGTAGATGGCGAACATGGCCAGGAATCCCTCTGCACGACCCCAGAGATTTAGCGTCTTCGCAATGGGCAGTTTGAGCACCCCGCCGATGATGTTGGCTAGAATACTGGCAGTGGTGATGGCGGGCGCGGTCGAGAAGTTTGCGTAAGCCGCGACAGTAGCGGTGCCTTGGATAGATTGTTGGAAGGCTAGCATGAAGAAACAGAGCCATATTCTGCGGTGCTGTCAGCAACACACGATTGTGATTCCATAGACAGCAAGCGTACAATGCATAAGTAGCCCAGACAGTCTTCTTGCCCCATACCAGCGCCGCCGCCTCGGCCTTCTGCACACCAAGTTCCGCGGATCTAGTGACCTGGTTGGGGTGGGCCTGCACTTCCTTCTCGTTTTGGGCCTCCAGGCTGAGCGTGTCCGAGTCGCTGCCAGACGAGTCCGGAAAGCCGGTAGACTCATGCTTGTCGTCGAAATCGCCTACGGCGGACGCGACGCCGGCACTCTTGCGCATGCGGACGGTGTTGATGAAGCCCATTGCAGCCGGTAGTAGAATTGCTGCTTTCAGTCCCTGTCGAAGTAGTCTAGCATGTGCATGCCAACCTCGAAGATGTGGCTTGGCAGCACAGGAGGGAGGATGAACGCTGATGTCGCTGGAGTGTGCACAAACGTCGCAGAGCAGACTCTGCGAAGAAGAGACTGCGAGTTGGAGGAGGAGAGCATCCCCGACGGACGGCAGCGATGCGACATGACTACGCCTGAGAGGGTGGGAAGACTAGTCTCCGCCGGACGCCTGTCGTCGAAGCTGTGATTCGATCTGATAAGCGATTCCAAGATAATCAGATCCGCCGAGGCCCACAAAAGGCGGGCGGAAATTTGTGAGTGACGCAGAGTCTCCTTGGCGCTGGATGATGCCCATCTTACATCGATCCGGCGACAAAACTCGACAGGCCAAATGCTTCTTCGCTCTTGTCAGTCATGTCCCTACAGGTATACGGCAGGGAGGAGACATCGTGCGCAGATGCAGTACGATACATGTAGCTGTGGCAACGCAGTGCTTGTATCTGGGCTCTGTCTAGTCTCATGATCAATCATGCGACGCAACGCGCGTGCACGCTCGACGACCGACTCAGGCCAACACAGATGATGGAGCGCATCAAGCACTCGTCTCGAGCATCATCGAAGCGAGATCGGTACGTCTCTGGCATTGCAGCCAGGATCATCATGCCGGCCTACCGTCTCGCAGTCGCATCGCCGTCGATTGATCCGGTGCTTCACGCATGACAGCCCTTCCATGCTCTCACATGCGGACACGCAAGAGGTACCGCAAGCGGACCTGGGCAATGTCGTAGGCGATGTACTCATTGTACTGCAGCCAGGTGCCTTCCACATTAGTCGGCCCAGGCAGCTCAATAGTGTCGGGCTATCAGACCTGTCAGCGAGGGCATGCAAACGCGAGGTGCTGTGAGATACTGACCATCTTCACGCCG
>JAWDJV010000367.1:0-19069 GCA_033119285.1 Teratosphaeriaceae sp. CCFEE 6253
AAGGCCATCGCCACGATATTCTTGCAGCGGCCCTCGAAGCGCGCTGGCCTGGCCTCACGACGCTACTCCGCCGTCGGATTGCTGATCGGCGTCGTCGCGACCATCATCGCGCAAGGCTCAGTCTACATTCTGGAAGCCACCCGGGATCCGGCGTGGTCGTCGTCTCAGGACGCTGCGGTCTACGTCCTTGCGAATCTCCTGGCTTACACTTTCCTCGCTATCGGGATCGCCGAGAATAAGAAGCCGATATGGCATCAATACATCGGTGCCTGGACCATAGGGTTCGCGCTGGAGGTCGCTCTGACTACGCTGCAGCCCCTCGCTGAAGGCTTGGACAATCAACCGGCCATGCTGTGCTTGGCCTGCCATGTGGTCCGCAGCTTCTTACTGCTGGTCCTGGCGGTCGCGGGATGTGCATCGTTACTGTACGACAGGCAGAAGTCTGCGACGTCGGCAGAAAGCAAGCCTTTGTTACCAAACGGAAACGGGCACGCCAAAACGCCCTCTGGGCAGCCCGGATATGGCGCAGTGGCCACCACCGAGAACGGCACGGCTGCGACCGAGGCCAACGCGGATGATGAGGATGACGACGACGTGGATAGTGACAGCGAGGAGCCGGACCGGGACAAGGAGCTCAAGGCCGCGCAGAAGAAGCGCCTCGCGGAGTCTGGCAGCTGGCTGAACTACTTCAAGGACTTCAAGATCTTCATCCCCATGCTCTGGCCGTATCGCAACCGCTTTGTGCAGGCTTGTCTTGGCGTGGTGGCGCTGGTGACATTCTCCCAACGCTTCTTGAACGTACTCGTCCCTCGACAGATCGGCATCATCGTGGAGCAGCTCACGGCGGGCGGCGGGAACGGAGTTGTTCCATGGCGAGCACTCGGATTCTGGATGCTGTTCAACACGCTGAACTCGTCCGCAGGGCTGTCACTCCTGAAGTCTCTTGCGGAGATCCCGGTACAGCAGTTCAGTTACAAGAGTATCGGCTCGTCAGCCTTCCGGCACATCATGACTCTGTCCATGGACTTCCACAACGAGAAGAACTCCGGCGAGCTGATCCGCGCCGTCGAGCAGGGGCAGCACCTGCAAGGCCTGCTGGAATTCTTCCTCTTCGAGGTCGGGCCCATGTTCACGGACCTGTTCGTCGGCTTCTTCTACGTCTACACCCTCTTTGATGTGTACATGACGCTCATCCTGGTCGTCGTGGGCCTGACTTACAGCTGGGTCGGGGTGAAGACGACGATGTGGAGTGTCAAGGCGCGACGGCGATTCAACAATGCGTGGCGGAACGAGGCGAAGGTACAGAATGAAGCCATCAACAACTGGGCCACGGTCTCGCACTTCGGGAGAGAGCGCCACGAGGTCGAGAGGTACAGCAAGAGTATCGACGAGTTCAACGCGGCCGAGTGGAAGTACTACATCTCGTACTACATCGGTGGGAGCATTCAATCGATCGTCATGCTGATAGGACGGCTGGCGGCGTACTCTCTAGCGGTCTACAGAGTGGCGCAGGGCAGAGCTCCAGTCGGCAACTTCGTGACGCTCACGCTGTACTGGTCGAGCATCGAACGGCCACTGATGCAGGTGTCCTGGTCGGTGCGGAGACTGTCGCAGATGCTCACCGACTCCGAGCGGCTGCTCCAGCTCATGATGACGCATCCCACGGTGGCGAGTAAGCCAGAGGCTCCTGATCTGGTCGTGACGAAGGGCGAGGTCGAGTTCGACCACGTCGATTTCGCGTACGACCCCCGGAGGCCCACACTGAAAGATGTCAGCTTCACGGCCAAGCCGGGCCAGACGGTCGCCCTCGTCGGCGAGACCGGCGGCGGCAAGTCCACCATCATCAAGGTCCTGTACCGCTACTACGACATCTCCGGTGGCAGCGTCCGGATCGACGGGCAAGACATCCGGGACGTGAGCCTGGAGAGTCTGCGGGACTCGTTCGGGATGGTGCCGCAGGATCCCGCGCTGTTCAACATCTCCCTGATGGAGAACATCCGCTACGCGCGCCTCGACGCGACCGACGAGGACATCTATGAGGCCTGCCGCGCGGCCGCGATCCACGACAAGATTGAGACCTTCCCGGACAAGTACAAGTCCACCGTCGGCGAGCGCGGCGTGAAGCTCTCCGGCGGCGAGCTGCAGCGGGTCTCCATCGCGCGGGCGATCCTGCGGCAGCCCAAGATCGTCCTGCTGGATGAGGCGACCAGCATGATCGATGCTGAGACTGAAGCGTTGATTCAGAAAGCGTTCAAGCGGTTGACGGCGGAGCGAACGACGTTCATTATTGCGCATCGGCTGTCGACGATCCAACATGCGGATCTGATTCTGGTTGTCAATGATGGACAGATCATCGAGCGCGGGACGCATGAGGAGCTTATCGGGCGGAATGGGAAGTACGTCGCGCTATGGTCCAAGCAGCTGAGCAAAGACGTGGAGGAGGTGGGCAAAGCGCTGGATGCTGTCAACCCGGAGCAGACGTTGATCGACGTCACGCCGAGCGATGCACCAGACACTGCGGACGGCGGGGAGTCGAAGAGGAATGAGCCAGATCCAGACAAGCGCTGAGGGAATCTGTTCGTTCGCTTGGCTCTTCCCGTGGGATCAGACACCGGTCAGCTGCATTGGTCGGCGACTTCTGGGGAGCCTGACATTAGTGTACATAGCTCGAAAAGGATAGATATAGATGGACCGCAAGGCCAAGCCTGCCATTGCTTCGGCACTTTCGGCTCAATGATATTCCCACCACACCTGTTGCCGTCCGTTGCCGATCAATGAGGGGTTGGGTGGATAGCTGCCAAAGTGACGAGCAAATACAGTACCTAGACTTCACACCCTGCATACACCTGGCAAGCTGATCGATGCCGCGAGCATGGTCGTCGACAACGAAATCAAAGGCAGGCTCGCCCTCGTCACAGGTGCATCTGGAGGGTGAGCCTGCCATGAACCACTCGCCAGCAAGACCGGAACGCTCGCTCATCGAAGCGTAGGATCGGCGCAGCGTGCTCGCGCGACCTGTTCGCCCATGGCACCCGACTCGCCCTTACATACAGCACGAATAAGTCCGCCGCGGACAGCCTGGTCTCCCAGCTCCGCGGCCTGAACCCGGACATCCCAGTCTCGTCCCACCAGTGCGACGTCTCCAAACAAGAAGACCTGCAACGCCTCTTCGACGAGATCCAGGCCGAGCACGGCCAGCACCCGGACATCCTGGTCGCCAACGCCGGCTACGGCAAGCGCGTCAGCAGCATCCTCGACCTCGCCCTCGACGAGTGGGACTACACCCTGACCGTCAACCTGCGCTCGAGCTTCATCCTGACCAAGCTCGCGGTGCCGCATATGCTGGCGCGGCACTGGGGCCGGATCGTGTACATCACCTCCATCGCCGCGGGCGGGACGAGCATCAATGGCTGTCATTACAGCGCCTCCAAGGCGGGCGTGCAGGGGATGAGCAAGAATCTGGCGAATAAGATGAGTAAGGACGGGATCACGTTCAATGATGTCGCGCCCGCGATGATCACGGGCACGGGCATGATCCCCACGGAGGAGAATCTGAAGGGTACGCCGGGGGATGTGAGGAATATCCCGGTCGGGAGGAGTGGGCACACGGACGAGTGCGCGAATGTGGTGACGATGCTTTGTCGGACGGGGTATATGACGGGCCAGTCGATATTGCTGTCTGGCGGTCTTAAGTAGTATATTACCGGCTGCGACCATCCTGTACTGGCGCGGCTCCTCGCGCGCTCAACTCAGAGTCCAATGCTACCCTCAACAACCGCCAGCCTCTTGCTTGCTCGGAGTCAGACGCAGGACACGCCAAGAGGCGTCATAGCAATTCTATCAGTCGCCGGTACTGCTGCGTTGAAGACTCTCGCGTGCCAATGCTGCAGGCGAGGATCAGTGTCGATCTTGTGCCAGCTTGTGGCTGTAGAAAATCATTCTACCGCGGCACCAGGCCCCCGAGCCAAGGACTGATCGGCTCCAATCGCGACAGGCTGCAGGCTCGTTGGCGCGGGCGGTGAGAGGCCTGTGGTGTGTCCACAGGAACGCTGCATGCCATGAGTGGCCTTCAGTTGGGGCTGCCAGGTTCGAAACTGTTCTACCCACTCGGTCGTGGTATGATCGATCACTCAACCGTTCAGCGTCCATGCTTGTCGTCGCTGTCGTCATCCGACAATTCGCGAAGCTTTTCTCGCAGCTTGCCTTCCAATCGCCAACCATGCGCCAGGTAGAGAAGATAGCGAAGGCGCAGTTCATCCAACGAGTCGTTCCCGAGCATGCCCAGGTCCTCGCACTTGTACCTCTTGAACGGGATGTTGTAGGTGTGTGGGAAGCCGATGATGCTCCCGGGAGCCACGTCGCGGCCCGATCGTCGGTCCAGATGCACAGTCCCCAGCCCATCTAAACCCTCGGGCAGCTCACGCTGCTGGGATGAGGAGCTGTCATCGCGGAAATTCCTCCGCCGCGGCCCTTTCAATACCATGCTGGTGTAGTGGGCGTCACTTTCGCTGGCCAGCCGTTTGAGGCTCTCCGTATCGTGGGTGTCGACGCGCACGCCCTTGCCCTCGATGATCTTGGTGTCGAGCAGGATGAACTTCTTGTCGTGGATCTCGACATCCGACGCCGTGTCGGTGAGCGCCCAGATCCGGAACACCCGGCCCTCCTTGTACCACTCCTCGCGCTGTTGGATGCATGCTTCTGGAGTCGGTGCGCGCGACGGCGCGGCAGCCTCGATGTAGCTGGTGGAGGCGTCGTTGGATGCCAGCGGCGCATCCTCGCGGTGTCCGTTGAAGAGGCTGGGCGGCTTCACGCCCAGGGAAGCTGCTGTTGCTGCTCATGTTCATGTCAGCCACGGCGCGAGTTCAGGCGCTCAAGTCTCGCTGCAATACATGCTGTAGGTGACGGCGTACAGCAGTGGCTGTCTCGGTGCTTCCTCAACCACCGCAACAATCGCAGTGGCGAGAAGCGGTTGGACTTACGCATTCCCGGTATGTAACCTTGCGCAGCGACGACCTGGTCGTAGTTATGCTGGCTGGTCTGGTAGTTCAGGACGACGGTCCCGGCGCGTATCACGATCGTGGCCCGCTGCGCGGGTTCTACGACATGGACCAGCGCGCGCGCGCGTCGTGCAGCTCGCTCGTGGCCGCCAGAGATTGGATACTCACTTTCGTCGAGCTCGGTGATCTCGTCGCTTTCCCGGTCGTGTTTCGTCAGGGCCAGGACCGGCATGTACGCCGCGCATGCTGGCCTTCACGCAGCGCGAAGCTTCCGGAGGCTCGCTTGATACTGGCGATCACGGGCCGGACAAGGCTGGCGATCATGGCGGTCATCTGACGCCGTGCAGCGATACGGCGGAGGTACATGTGGGAGGTCTTGGAGAAGGCAACCAGCCTGGACCCAGCCGTCCAACCACAACCCCACGAACGGGGCGGACCTTATCGCCGAACGCTGGGAGGTCGTGCGTCGCCCTACGATTTGCGTTAGCGCGGCTTTCGACCCCGGCATCCTGCCGCCAAATTAACAAGGCAACGGATGTGAGCAGGTCGGTGTCGTCGGCGCACAGCTGCCCAACAGCCTCGCGAACGTGGACAGACACCCTGTGTACCTCACGAGGCGTACGAGGCTCTTCGCATGATTGGGGCAGTGCCGTGATCAAGATGGAGTGCAGCATGCAGCGTCAGCTTCGCTCCCCCGCGTGGCCACCACCGTCTTGACAGGCAATCTTGAATAGGCGCTGATATCACGACCACCCATGATCCCGTATCCTACCCCGCGTGCAGCATATCAGGGTCATGTCGGAAGTAGCTGGGCTTACCCTCGGAGTCATCGCGCTCGCCTCGCTCTTCAACAGCTGCGTTGAAGTCCTCCAGTACATCGACGACGGCAGAAGCTACGTGGACGACTACGACTTGGCTTGCACCAAGATCGGTATCCTGCATCAGCGACTTCGCAACTGGGGCGGCGCGCTGCACATCAGAGACGGAAAGACCGAACACCCGCTGCTGCTTGAGCCGGCGACGCGGAACGCCGTCAGCAGAGGACTCGTCAGGCTGAGCGCTATCTTGTCAGACTCCGAAGTCCTGAAGGCGAAGTACGATCTCAGACCCAGGACACGAGCGCTGCCCGCCACAGACGACCGGAAGAGCTCGATCAAAGGCGCCCCTTGGTCTCTGCAACTCCGTCGCCGGACTACGTGGTCGATCCGTGACAAGGCCAAGTTCGACAGACTGATCCACGACGTCAGCTTCCTGGTCGAAAATCTGGAGAAGATCACCGCCACCAGCAGCGTCGCTGCCCAGCCAGACCTCGCCAAGTTGATGCCGGTCGACGTCGGTGCACTGACCCTGCGGCACAGCACCGAGATCATGGCCCTTGGGGAGCAGACCGGACAACCTCGACGGGCCGACGGCTCGGCAGTCCCAGCTCCAGGTGCAATGCCACGGACCTGGGAAGCGCCTCAGGCGCACAGGGTGGAAGGGAAACAGACGAATGAGGGCCTGGCGTGCGGTCTGCAGGGCTTCGTCGAGCCAGCAGGTGGCGTATACGTTGTCAATGGCGAGCAGACGAATCGCGGGCGGTCGTTTGGGATACAGGGGGCAATGAGTCTGCAGGCCTACGTGGCTACTCTGCATGCACAGGCACAGGCGCAGGCGCCGGCACCTATAGCTTCGTCGACGAAATAGGTTGGGTGGTGCTCTCTTTGGTGTAATGACGGACGGAGTCGCGGCGGGTAGTGTGCGTATGCTGCTTACAGTCTCTGCAATTCGTGAGTGATGTCTGCATTACTTGTAGTATTTGGTTTGCGTGGACCAAGCAGCGGAATTTCCCGCAGTGGAGCGGATGTTCCCGCATCACCTCATGCCATGCTTCATGCCTACATTTACATGTGGCTGGTACACCACATTCAGCGTCAATGCAACAGCGTGAACCAGCCAACGCAGGTCAACAGCTCTGTCATGTTCATGCCTAGAAGACCTTGTCAAGCGTTCTCCGCCACGCAGGCCATGCCGCCATCTTCTCCTTGTACGTCGCCATTTCCTCGTAATTCACTTCCCTGCGCCCGGTGTCGACGTCGATGTCTGATATCTTGATCCATCCCTTGCGCTTCCAGAGGTAGCCTACAATGTAGAAGGCGATAACGACTGGGGCTGCCAGGTAAGACTGAAAGAAGCTGTAGGCCGACATGGGCTTGATCGCGGTGTAGAACTGAGCGCCGATTGTCAGCACAACCATTTCCTCCAGGATGCCGGCATCAAACGTACCTGGGCTATCAGAACGATGATGATCAGAATGACCGCGACCCAAGATCCGTAGACGCCGAAAGCGGACTTGAACGTCAACTGATCGAGTGTATGACCTTGATGTCTCCATGCACTCCGGAAGCGAATGTGCGCGACTGCAATCGAAATCCAGGTAAATAAGGCTGCCAAACCAGACAGGGCAAGTAGCCAAGCGAAGACCGTCTCGCCGCTGCTCGCCAGAGAGATATACGCCAAGGGGCCGAAAGCCAGGATGGCGACGGTCGATGCGAGAGGCCGGCCAGCGCGGTCGACGTAGGCGAAGATCTTAGGAGCATAGCCCTGCTCGGCCAATGCGGTCAGAGTACGTGAGCCGCCGTAGACACCCGAGAGGCCGATCGAGACGACGGAGAACAGAATGACGACGTTTACGAAATCGCCGAATCCTGGAATCCCGGCATTGACGGCAACGATGACGAAGGGTGAAGCCGCGACGTCAATGAGACCGGAGCCTAAGAGGCGCTCGTCGTCGTATGGTACGAGCAGGCCGACGAAGAAAAGTGACAAAATGTAGAATCTGAGATGAGTCAGCACATCCCACGCACTCTCGCAGCACCCTAGCCTCCACTCATACGTACAGCGTGATCCGCCAGAACACCTGCTTGACCGCACTCGGCAGACTCTTCTGCGGGTTCTCGCTCTCCGCCGCCGCCAGCCCGACCAACTCCGTCCCGCTGAACGAGAACGCCGCAGTGACGAAGACGGCGCACACGCCGTAGAAGCCTTGCGCGAACGCACCAGGGTTGTACCACAGTCGTGCACCCCAGTACTCGCTATACTGGCCACGAGCTGGTCCACCACCGCAGGCAAAGATGACGCCCATGATGAGGAAGATGATGATGGTCGTGAGCTTGAGCAGCGCAACCCAGAACTCCTCCTCCGCGTAGCCAAGGACGCCGAAGACGTTGATGACGACGATGGCCAGGTAGAAGATCGTGATCCAGACCGCGACGTTGACGCCCGTGTCCCAATAATTCACGGTGAGTCCGGCAACGACGAGTTCGAGTGGTAAGACGATGGCCCATTGCAGGACGTAGTTCCAGCCCATGGCGAAGCCCCAGGCCGGGTCGATGAAACGGTTGCTGTAGGTGTAGAAGCCGCCGGAGATCGGGAATATGATGGCAAGTTCGCCGAGTGCGTAGACGACGTTGAACATCATCTGCCACACCGGTCAGTCCACTCCCGATCATACGATCATTATTCGTCCTGCGCTTACGATGCCGATGATTCCGAATCCGATCAACAGCGCGCCGGGTCCGCCAGTGGAGAGCGCGCCACCTGATCCGACGAACAACCCAGCGCCGATAGAGCCACCGATCGCGATCATGTTCAAATGCCTGGACTTCAGCGTCTTATTCAACTGGTTGTTCTTGTCGGCGAGGGTGCGCTGGCGAAAGGACTCCGGTGTCAGGCCCAACCGGGTCATCAGACCCGGTCGCTCGATGTTGTTGGCGGTGTAGATGTCGCCATCTTGGATCGGACTGGGGGTGTTGGTGAGGCCGTACTCGCCCTCCTTCTTCGAGTACGCCATACTTGGCGGAATCGGAACGAAAGTCGAATTCGGCGACTTTGGTGCTCGGCTAGAAATTGGACAGCGACGTCCACATAAGTATCAGCCCGCCCAGGCTCCTTATCGCATCTTCCGTCCTGAGGGGTCTCAATGTGTGTTGCCGGCGGGGTGGTGTGTCATGGCACTCTTGGCCGCCACGCGGGCCAAGAGGATAGATCAAAGTCTGCTAAGATCCCAAGGCCTTGGCTGTCCGTCTCCCCCGCTGCTCATCCGCTGGAAGTATCTCGGACTCGCCGGTGGGATTGCTGGAGTGCCTTGGCTGCTGTCATATTCAACGTGGTGGCTGATGGACGATACGACGTTGACATGCGCCGAGTCGCGTGCGGTTGCTCTGGATGCCAAGATTGTTTGCTCCGCACCCCAACCTCCACACTGTGGGTGGTGCAGGGATCAAAAGTGCGGTCATGATGGAGTGCACGCAGACGAATTAACAGATGCGCACCAATCAGCGATCCACTTGGGTAGGACCGTCCAGGATCTGATGCCCTGATCTGTCTCGTGTCGTGCGAAAGCATCGCAAGGCTCGGCTCGTCAACATGCATCTTGGCTAGGCTTCTCCAGTTCCTTGGGACCCAGAAGCAGCCATACAGCCGGCCTTGTCAAAGCGTGGCTCGATACCGATCCCGGGACACCTATCACGAACCTCACAAAGCGCTGGGTCTGCCGGCAATGAATAACGCCTTGCCACTCGCCAGGATCTTGCCGTCCCCATCTTCCAGCACGCCGCGCACCCAGATCTTCCGCCCCGATACCTCGACCAGCCACGCCCTGGCCAGAATTACGCATGGTGTTGGAACGGGCGCCTTGTAGTCGACCGTCAATGTCGCCGTGGCTGGGGGATTGGCATTTGGCGCGGCGTGGAAGGCTGCGCTGCCACAGAGCTGATCGAGTATCAAGGAGTTGAACCCGCCGTGCGCACGCCCGACTTTGCCGTCGACGTGGTGACCTACGGAGAGGAGCATGCACTGTTCGTCTCCGCGCGGCGCGTCGGGTTCGGCACACGGCCGGCGGAAGGAGAGGTGCGCGTTGATGGCTCCGGGCTTGTACAGGACGGCGTTGAACATTGTATTCGGGGCCATGCCTTCGCGGTCGGTTTTGGGGGTCTCGGAGATCATGACGAGGTTGGGGTTGGCCAGGAGTGAGCGGACCCAAGGGAGGGAGTGGAAGTCCGGATGGTCTGCCATGGTGGAGGTGGTAGATACTGTAACTGGAGAACTGTTCGAGATGAAGATGAAATTCTACTGTACCTTTCTGGTCACAAACTCAGCAATAATGCTCCGAAGATCGTTATCTCTTCGAGGAGAAGATGCGCGTCTGCTGGCCCGAGGCTCTTGATGGTCTCACTGCCGAGCGCCGGAGAGCCGAAGTTGGCACACTCTCGCCCCTTCTGAGTGCAAACCACTCTCAATACATCGGCCGCAGAGTATTGT
Organism: Teratosphaeriaceae sp. CCFEE 6253; assembly: GCA_033119285.1. Taxonomy (NCBI): domain Eukaryota; kingdom Fungi; phylum Ascomycota; class Dothideomycetes; order Mycosphaerellales; family Teratosphaeriaceae; species Teratosphaeriaceae sp. CCFEE 6253. The sequence goes on from JAWDJV010000367.1 coordinate 10,299, forward strand.
CTTCCGCTGTGACATAGTCCTCTCGCGTGTGACAAGAGCCGTATACGACGAGCGAAGGCAGGTTGTTGTTGGCATCGCCTTTGGGACAGCTCTCTGACCCCTCATCCCACCAACATATCTTCGGGCTGGGGAGCCGCAGCTTGCCATTGATATTACACCACCGCAGGCACCATTGATCTCTTGTAGCATACTTAGATTCTCACGACCGACCTAAGGCCATTCCGCAGAACCACCAGGCTGCACAGAACCGAACACTTTAACTAGATCTTTACCCGCTTCCAACTTGCACATTCTAATACACACCGCACAAACGGTATCACCACCACCAAAAGTGATCTCGCGCAACGATGGCGACCCAAGATGCGAAGGCGTGGACGTACACAGGCGGATACCCCAGCTCCCTACAGCAGACCACAATCAAAGCCCCGATAGCGAACGAGATCAAAGGCCTGGGAACAACACCACACATGCTCGTCAAGATCAACGCCTGCGCCCTGAACCCGGTCGACATCCAGATGATGAACCTGCCCCTCTGGCGCCTTCCGACCCTGAACAAACCCAAGACCTGCGGCTTCGACTTTAGCGGCACAGTCATAGCCGGCGGGCGCACGGGTTTTGTCCAAGGCGACGAGGTCTTTGGGCTCACGATGAAGCCCTTCGAGGCGGCGGGCGGTGCGCTAGCGGAGGTGGCGCAGTTCAACATGGCGCACAGCGTCGCGGCGAAGAAGCCGAAGGAGTGGAGTCATGAGAAGGCGGCGGCGATCAGTCTGGTGTGGTTGACGGCGAAGCAGTGCGTGGAGAGTGTGGCCAAGTGGGTGGATGCGACCACGACGAAGCGGGTGGCAGTCCTTGGCGGCAGCTCGGCGGTGGGGATGTACACCGTTATGCTTGCGAAGCAGAAGGGCTGGAAGGTGGTGGCCACGAGCTCGGGGCGGAACAAGGAGTTCGTGGTCGACTCGCTGAGAGTGGACGAGCATGTGGATTACACGAAGCAGAAAGTGCGGTCGGCGGTCCAGCAATTCGCACCAGACGCAGTCATTGACTGCGTGGGCGGCACGGAGTGCGTGGGTCTCCCCAGCAGCAAGCGCTACGTCTCAATCGTGGGCGACAAGACCGGGCGGTCCTCGATGGGTGGACCGGCCACCTACTACGACTTCCTCGGCCCCTTCGCATTCTACCACGCCGCTCTGCAGTGGATACGATGGACCCGTGGCCAGTATGGGTACGGCGAGAGCTACGACGTCATTCTCCTGGGCATGAAGCGGGAGTGGCTTGAGGAGGCCAAGAGCATGCTCAGTCCAGACGACATATATGTGGACAGCGTGTTCGGGTTCGAGGACGCGAAGAAGGCATTCGAGCGGCTCAATACGGGCCGGGCGAGAGGAAAGGTGGTCGTGAAAATTAGCGACACTGGAATCCTGAACACAGCATGATTGCGTGTTAGCGCGACCGGGTTGGTTTATCATAGACTTGAATTACTGCTGGATATCCTCTTGTCGAGACGGAGGTGAACTCTTCCAAGCACTTCGTGCGCTGCCACCATCACTTCAGATTGCTTGGCACACTCCAGCCCTCTCCACCTCAGCTGTACTACCAAATCTTCCCACGGTCGCCTCGTTGATTCGGACTGAGGCTAGTGGATGCCACGGAACCCGCTGTATTGAGCCATGCCAATGACGGAACATTTGGTATCGCATTCTTCCAAGCCCAGTCGTCCGCCAGATCGACACTCATGGCAGTAAGTGCATAGCTTGCTACAGCAAGATGTTATGTGGCCACTCCGTGAAGAGGAAGACACCGGCCGACACCTGGCAGATCCGTGGAAGACAACGTGCTGTAGCCACTCATTGGTTGATATCCGGATCCTTCGCCGCCCACTTCTGAGGCGTCCAGCAAGTGGGTCGTCAATACAGCCTCAGTTGTTGGTCTGAAGTGATAACTGGCGGGTTGCGTACTCACCACAGGCTACACTCTGCGCTCTACACCTTCCGTTATTGAATCACACGCGATCATGGCCACCGAAGCAGACTTCAAACGCATAGGCAACTATGCACGCATGTACAACAAAGATCAGAACATCGACAGGCGCAAGGCGCATCGCACTGTGCCCATGGAGGTCTTGTGCCTGGGCTACTCCCGCACGGGCACTCTCACGATGCAGAAGGCCATGTCCATCCTGGGGTGTCCCAGCCCCTATCACTTCAGCCACGTCTACGACAACATCCGGGACGTTGACATGTGGATGGAGGCTCTCAACGCCAAGTTCCACGGCCACGGAGAGCTGCCGGACAAAGCCTTCTTCGATGCTGTCCTCGGCCATGTGGGAGCCACGACCGACGCACCGTGCAACCTCTTCGCGCGAGAGCTGGTGGGCTGCTACCCTGAGGCCAAGGTCGTGTTGGTCGAGCGCGAGCTGGAGAGCTGGTACGTGAGCTGGATGGCCTTCTGCCAGAGTGCCTACAACCCCTTCCTCTTCGCGCTGGCGCGGCTGGATCCCTACTGGCTCGGCCGGATCACAGCTCTGGGTGATGCTATCACCTGTCCGCAAGCCGGCCACGCCGCGACCTTGGCCCAGGCGCGTGTGAGGAGTCGGAGTGCGTACCGCCATCACTATCGCGATGTGCGGGAGATGGTGCCCCGGGAGCGTCTGCTTGACTTCCAGCTAGGTGATGGATGGGAGCCACTTTGTCGGTTTCTGGGCAAGGATGTGCCCGATGTCACCTTTCCGCATGAGAACGAGACGAAGGCGAACCAGCAGGGTTTCAAGGAAGTCGGCCAGCGCGGGCTGAAGAACATTGCACTGAACGCGCTGTCGCTACTGGCCGTAATTGGTGTCCCGCTTGCAGCTGGCCTGTGGTATAGCGTACGCAGTCGTGGTTGAGCAAGCACATCGAATGCACCCCCCTTTCAGCAATGCTATCGTATGGATTGGCCACACTCGCCCTGACTCTCGGGGCTGTCACCTCGTCAAGAAAATACCTGAAGACGAACGCTAGCCGGAGTGATTGTCTGAGAGTTCCATTGGTGATAGTGAAGCGGCATACGGAGACGAGCCGAACGCCATATCATGTCTCACTTACATGAGCCGACCACTGTGGTCGATATCCCAGGACTATGTCTCCATTGCGTTCCTATATTGGTGAGCTGACTACAGTGTCGCCCGTTGTACGACTTTGTGCTGTACGTACCACGATTGAGGCCACGTCTCTGTCGTCTGAAACAGCTGCAGATGTAGCTCGGCAATGTCTATTCCAGCATCACCCAGGTGGAAAAACTTGCGGTAGCGCGGGGGAGCACTCCGTGCACGGGAGCGACAATCCCAACTCGATTGGTGGCCACCCAGCCATGCCCGAAGTACCGAGACCTTGATGTGACTTGTGCGTGGGCTCTGAGACATAGAAGTCTTGCCGAATTCGGAGTGCATCATCGTGCCACGGGATATCGAGTCAGCTTCCATTCAGATGCACGAGTATACTCTCAGCTACATGATGCGGAAGGTACTGAGTGGAAGGCGTTGATGCGAGTTGGAGGTAAAGCTACGAAGGGTATACAAGAGCTTATGCAAAGTGTTCGGCATCGCAACGATGCTCAAGCCCTACTCAAGTCCCATTGAGCACCCTCGCAAGTCTTTGAGGTATAAGCGATGTCTGCTGGCAGCGCGCCTGCCATGTGTTCCATCCCAAAGTCACTCCGTTGCCTCCAGCTTGGGGAACACGGCGGAATGCAGACCCGCCCGGACCCTCGACAGCTCACCACCATATGACTGCAGCAGCATGTACACCCCAAACAATCCAGGCTCTGCGGTATTGCTGTTGCCATTCGCGTTGGCCGTCGTGATATTCTCATCGAAGACTTCGAGCCGGCCGATCGTCCCGAGATGCTTCGGTCCGATCCCGTTGAGCCACAAGGCCATGACCACCGAGGGCTGGCCGAAGCCGAACACGCCGGGCGCAAGACCGTAGGAGATCTTGAAGTGGTTGCGAGAGTAGTACAGTTTGAGAGCTTCCTTGCGGATGCTGCGGGAGGTGCGAGTCAAAGCCGGCTGCGCGCGAAAAGCGGCCGATTCTGTGCTGTTGTGCTTCGTCGAGTCCGTGGCACCCGTGATGATGACGGGCTCGTCGATGATGACGGCGAATTCGAAGATCTTGACTTGAAGCTCCCACGCGAGATCGAGGAGGCGGAATGTCTGCTCTAGTGCCTGCTCGTTGTGTCAGTTGGTAGCTTGTAAGGATCCGCCATTGGACTTGCGTTGTTTGTGGTGTCGGTAAGACTGAGTCTGGAGAACTGAGAGTCCATGACTTGCGACATTGTTGGTGGTATCCCGGATGTCTGCTTGTCGGGGATGAAGTGGCCATGCAATGGTGTTATATATTGCTCGGAGAGTGTCCAAGCTCGGCCCCACAAATGTTGAAGACGGTCGCGTGTGCTTATATTCACACGCCTTTCCTTTCGCCAAGGATATACAAACAACTTCCGCTCCCGGGCTTGCTGACCACGATTGCCTCTTTCAGCTTCTCGTCCGTGATGTCCGGAAAGTTCTTCTTGTAGTACCGCTCAATCCACTTCTGCCTCACGCTCTCCACCTTGTCCTCCGGCACCAAATGCACACTGCACCCTCCCCAGCCCGCGCCCGTCAATCTGCTCCCGTACGACCCCGCCGACCTTGCCAGCGAACACAATTCATCGAGCTCCGCACAGCTGTTCTCGAAGAGATCTCGACACGAATCTTGCGTGTCGTTCATTAAGGCACCACACGCTTTCAAGAAGTCTGTATTCTCTGCGTCCGATGTGGGTGGCGGCGAGTGCAGCAGCTCGTTGAACCGCAGCACCCTGATAGCTTCGTTGAAGACGTGCATAGCTCTTTGTCGGAGCATGAAGCGCTCAGCTCGGATCGGGAACTTCGTCATGTACTTCTCCTCCATCTCCGGGATGCTCATACCCAGGATCTCGGAGAGCTGCTGGCGGGTATAGCCTTCTTCCTGCGGAAGATACTCGTCTACCTTGCTGACAAGCGTGTGGAGTTGTGCTTGGAAGTCGGCTTTCGAGGTGGTGTGGTTGTTCTCGATGCCTTCATTCTCCTGGAAGTAGGCATCGTGGAACCCGCGCAAGCTGACTCCGAGTGGCCCAGCATCCGCTGGTAGCTCCTTCAAGCGGAAGATCTTTGCCAGAACCAGAGCCGCGAGCGTGACCTCCACCACGCGGAGGTTATAGCAGACCGGCGCAGTGACGTGCTTGTCCGCGGCAACGAAAGACTGCGCGATCACGAAGACAAGCGGCGACTTCATCTCGGGAAATGCTATGTTCTCAGCAGACAGCTCGGGCACGAACGAGACATACAGCGCAGATCCCTGCACGGGAAAGACGGATGCCGACTGGTCCATCCCTCCCGAGTTGACACCTACCGCTCGTTCGGACGTGATGGCGACCTCGACAAGCTCCTTCTTGTCCACATCGTCTACACCGTTAGCTTTCATGGCTGCAAGGGCACTCGCACAGACAAAAGCCGCGCTACTCGAGAGGCCGCCGCCGGACGGCACGGTACCGTCGGCTTGGATGTCCATGCCTACGCTCTGCTGGAAGCCCTTGCGCTTTTGTCGAAGCAGCTCGGTGGCGCCGGCCAGGCCGGACTTGAAGTAGTTCGTCCACTCCAACGTAGACGGATCGATGTGCACGTCCCCAGTATCCGGTATGTCGAACTCCCGGCTCTCGAACTTCTGCGGATGCACGTTGACTAATCTGATCGTGCTTGGGCCAGGCTCAGGCGGGTGCACAGAGACGGCGAGAAGTACGTCGGCTGTGATGGCCATCGGGAGGACCTCGTAGAGACAGTAGTCAATGTGCTGCCTGCTAAGTCAGTTCTCAAGGTAATTGTCAAGACAATAGCCCGTCCGTCCATCTTGGGCACGCGACCAACTCCGTACCTCGCCAATGATGTTGACTCTCCCCGGGCTGCGTGAGATGAAGTCCGGCAGCCTGCCATAATCCTCCTTGAACTTGCCGATCAAGGCGTTCCATCTCTTCGTCTGACTATCGACCGCATCCTCGGGGTATATTTCGCGTAGCGATTTTGCTATTGGCACATCCATCGTTGCGGATCGTCGGGTCACTGCCGTGGGTGCTGAATCAAGAAAGCTACGTCGCTGAGTCGAACTTCTGGGATATGCTGATCAGATCTGACACGACGCGAACAGGACGGTGGAACAGCTAGGTGCGCCGTTCCTCACCTTACCAGCGCCATCATCATTACAAGTACCGATGTTTCATCGGTCGTTGTTCCTCCACATCACGACCGTGTTACCTAAAGGGGATGCTATGCCGGACTTCACGCCGGGAGATGGAGACGCAGTCCCGGCGTCGACATCTCACTGTGCAGTGTACACCCCACTCTCACAACAACTACCTCTTACAACGACTACCTGGACCTACGTGTACGTTTACATCGTCCACAATTGTCATGGCGCCTATGGCGGCACTTTCCCGCACATGATACGCCGCGGAGAGCTACGACCCTTTGACGCGCCCGGGCAAGTGCTCTGGATGCTTTACGAGCGTCGATGTGGGCGCGCACGTACTGCGAGCTGCTGTTGGTCGCGAACTGCCACGTTCTTGCTTCCTTGCAAGCCTCGCTGTCAAGCCGCTTTAGTATCTATGGAGTGACATCCTGTCATCGAGACGCGCAGCGTCACCGCTCCTTGGCTCGATGCCATGACAGCATGTGATATATGACTCGGCTAACCGCAGCAGTCGATCGACGACTCCCATCATGGACCAGGTTTTGATAATGGCTAGCTCTGTTGCTCTTGTGGGCCATCACGGTCGCTTGTAACGGCTTCGGTGTGCTGATAGCTCTACGCAGGGTTACAGGGGCTCTTCAACAGCTATTCCATGATATCGAGGATTTCAAGCGGCCAATGTCTTGGCATCCCTCAGGGGATGTATCCTCGAGCTGCCATGAAGACAGAGTATGAGGTGAGGCGCAGCGAGCAGACGACCCGGCGTGGCCTGCCGGCAACTGCGAGGATCCGGCGGCTATTGTCCAGATCAGAGACAACTACGCCACCTCGTGTATATTCCTGCTTGCAATCCCTTCGCTGACGCTCGAGACCTTCCAGAGCGTCTCAGACGAGTACCACGAGACCGCCGCGCTGATCTTGCTATCACCATTGCAGCACTCGGTATCCCCATAGCAGAAGGAGAACGACAAAATATTGTACAGGTACACTCACCCACGGAGCCGGCGTCTGTGCGATAAACCCGCCACGTTTCGCGGAGGAGGAAGCTGCGCGGCTGGCGCTCATGTACACGGCGCAGAAGCGGAATGGCCGATCCGGAGAGCTGAGGACAGTGTGAGATGTGGGAGAGATGGCAACGGACTAGGCAAGAACCAAATGCTGCACAGACGCCCTCGAACTCTGAAGATGTCAGGAAGCTTTCTGCGATGTATGAGATTCCGGTATGCTCAACGCGACTGGTTGATGTCAAAGAAGATTCGGCACGCTTCCAGATGTAGGCCACACTTACGCAGGACTCTTCACCGAGATGCCCGTCGCCTGTGTCGGCTATACTCCAGGCGTCATCGCCTGGCTCACCTTCAGCGTCATGACCCGCTCACGCTTCACGTCGATGCTTGCCGCCTTGGCCTTCAGCACCTCCCGGATCTCCTCGATGCTGCGCTGCTCCCACACCTTGTACTCCATCCCACTCAACGGCCACATGAGCTTGGCGCCCCCCTCCTTCATCCAGTCGTCCGTCTTGAGCGGCGCCGGCCGGCTGATCATGGCGTCAATGTCGTTGGCGAGTTCCTGACAATACGCATCCAGCGGCAGATCATTGACGTCTTGTCCGAAAGGGTTCTCGAGCTCACGACCAATGGCCGCGAGGCCCAAAATGATGTAGCCGCCCAATATCGTGCCCGGGATCGCGACCCACTCCAGCGTGCGGACGAGCTGGAAGGGCAGCGCGAGCACGTACGCCCAGGTGATCTGCGAGATGGAGATGGAGTACGCGATGGGTAGCGGCGTGTTGACGACGCGCTCTACGCCCGCCAGCACCTCGCCCAGGCTGGCCAGGAACAACATGGCTTGCGCCTGATAGGCGGGCATGTTCATGTTCTTCTCGTGCACGATCACATTCTCGAAGTAGGCGGAGAGGTAGGTCAAGATCTCGAGGGGCGTGTTGCCCAGGTTGTGCTTGGCGCGCTTGACGAGCTTCCGCGGGTTGGACTCGGCGAAGGGGATGCCAAGGTACTGACCGGTCGCTTTCAGGGTGGAGACTTTGCGGTGGCGGAGTTGAGTCTGGTCGGCCGCACCGGCGAGTGTGTCGAGGTGAGAGACCAAGGGCGCGAGATCCGGATACTCGACCGACGGCTCGAAACGCAGACGGTGCTTGAGCGCCACGGCGAAGGCGTTCAGCAGATTCAACGCCGCGATCTTGTTCAGCAGGTCTTTCTTGCCGAGCTCGGGCGACTCCGCCGTCCGCTCGCCGATGTGCACCCAGATCAGGCGTGCCAGGTTGCGCGCAGTAAGCAGCAACTGGGACCAGTACTTGCGGCCCTCAGAGTAGCGTTCGTACGCAGTGGAGGAGCGGAAGGAGAGCGCGAGGCCGACCACGAAACCCGTGATAGTCAGCAGGACGGAATTGATGCCGATGGGGTGCACGAGCCGGTCGATGCAGACGATGGTGGTGGCCCAGGCGCCGACGAAGGAGAGCGGGATGATCATCTTGGGCAGCACGCTGCCCTGCAGGCGGAGGAAGTAGGGCCATTTGGAGTG
>JAWDJV010000368.1:0-19053 GCA_033119285.1 Teratosphaeriaceae sp. CCFEE 6253
AGACAGTGGTCTTTGCCAGCAGACCATGCCAGCGTTGCTCTAGACTGCATGTGAGAGTGACCTCGCCCGCCCACCAGGATAAGACTCCGGTCAAAATCACCAGTGACGTTCCAGTGTATGGTCAATGCATTCCACATTGGGACGGCGCCTTGCTATCACCTCACAATCTTCGTGCCGCCTGGGCCTGGCTCACGGTCCAGCTTGCGAGCATTTGCTGCACCCGTCGCCAGAGAAGCGGGAGGTAAAGCGGGTCTGCCAGGCACAGAACCTTATTACGTGCAGAGTTATCGACCAAGAACAAGACCGAGTTACCACATACGGCGTTGGACTCCCGATCCGCGTTCATGTTTGGCTAGCCCGCGAGATCATCTTCACCGTTTTGGACATCGCCACCCTTTTCGAGGAACCGCGCTGGAACTCTCATGGCCGCCGACGCTAACCAGCAGGTGCAGGTGCACATGTGTTGATGAAAGAGACAGGCCTGATGACAGGACCGAGGTCCAAGTGCCTGGATGCTCTACACTAGTGGTAGATCGATCTGAACTGCGCTGTAAAGTGCCTGTGGGTCTGAAGTCTGATTGATGGGAGGTGGGTCATATACCAGACCGTGCTGTCCCTCTCCTTCATTTCGTAGTAACACGCTCGCTCGCTGCGGACTGGACTTCAGTAGGCCTTTGTGTCCACCTACTCTCGCTTCAAAGCGTCTGTCTGCTAGGTCAACCTGCAGCGGCTTCACTCACTCGCTCTTCCCAAGCGACCTTGCGCTAGCACACAGGACCAAGAATCTGCCAAACGAGAGGAAGCAGAAACAATGGGTATCTTCTCTTACCTCAAGCCCGCCGAGGGCAAGGGCAAGAACGCGCAAATGCCTGTCGAAAGCGCAGAGATGGTCGAGAAGCCGTCAATGTCATCTGGCGTCAACACACCCCGAGCACCGCCCTTTGGCACACCAGGCTCTGGTACTCCCGGCGCCATGACACCCTGGGACTCACGGCCAGCCTCCATCTACCCATCTGGCGACTTCAGGAACTCCGATCTCAACATCAACGAGCTCAAGTGCGACGTCATGGTGAACTGGCTGTACCAGCAACAAATGGAGCGACTGTGGACCGCCGGAGGTCACGATGAAGGTGTCATGTTGAAGAAGAGCCGAGCAGCATACACTTGCTGTCCTTCAGACCTCGTCGAGGAGCCGTTCGGATTTTACAAATCCGTGGCGGATCTGAACGTGCGGGTACGTTGATTTGCGATCGAGTCCAACGGTGAACAAGCTGACGTCGCGCAGGCCGCCATGACCGTCAATACTAGAGTCATCAAGCTCTTCCTGCACACCAACGACAAGTCGTATGTCCCCCTCAAGGGTGGCCTCCGTCTGCAGGTTCTCGCCAACATCTCCGAGCTCGCTCGTTGCCAGAAGCATCAGTTCGCGGCATTCATCGCAGACCGCGGTATACTGGTTGTTTGGGACGATGAGCCCAAGCATCTCCTCGACCGTGCCCAGAAAATCGAGAAGTCTCTCATGGAGATGATCTGGGATGGACCCGGCGACGAGGAATCCGACGAGAAGAAAGGGGGCGGTACAGTCGACGTACAGGAAGTGGGTTCCGAGGACGATGTCGAGCTTGGTGTTGTTGAGAAGCCTCGCAGCATCGTCTTCTGGATGCCCATCACCTCCGCCTTCACTCTTGGCCTCACCACTTTCGCTATCGGCTCTGGCTGGTCGCGCATTGCGCTCGAGACCATCGTCGACCACAGCTACCTCCGCTTGGCGTTCGTGCTGGTTGTACCAATGCAAATCTGGCTCGCACTGTTCTTCTTCCAGGCGTTGGTCGGGAACGTCGCGCAGCTCATCGGCCCAATCTCACAGATGAACCAGAACACCAAGTTCTACTCGGGCAAGAAACCCAAGCATCTCCGCCGCGATGCTGGCCCACTACCACACGTCACCATCCAGATGCCCGTGTACAAGGAAGGCCTTCAAGCCGTCATCGAACCGACCGTCCGCTCGATTAAGGCTGCCATCTCCACGTATGAAATGCAGGGCGGCACCGCGAACATCTTTGTAAACGACGACGGCATGCAGCTCGTCGGCGCGGACGAGGCTCGTGAGCGACAGGACTTCTACGACGAGAACAACATCGGTTGGGTTGCTCGTCCCAAGCACAACCCAAAGCCCACCGATGGTTCCGAGGTCTTCCTGCGTCGCGGCAAGTTCAAGAAGGCGTCCAACATGAATTATGCCATGTGGGTCAGCACCCGTGTTGAGGAGAAACTGCTCGGAGTCCAGCGCTATGAGGGTTGGACGGCGGAGGACGAGGCGGAGGCCTACAAGGTTGCGCTCACGGAGGTCGTCGACTTCGACGGCGAGCGTACTTGGGCGGACGGCAACATCCGCATCGGCGACTACATCCTGATCATCGATTCCGACACCCGTGTTCCCACGGACTGCTTCCTCGACGCTGTCTCGGAGATGGAACAGTCGCCACAGGTCGCCATCCTCCAGTACTCATCCGGCGTCATGAATGTCACCGACTCATTCTTCGAGCGCGGCATTACGTTCTTTACCAACCTCATCTACACCCAGATCCGCTACGCCATCGCCAACGGTGATGTCGCTCCCTTCGTCGGCCACAATGCAGTACTCCGATGGGCTGCCATGCAGGAGATCGCGTATGACGACGAAGATGACCAGCGTGAGAAGTACTGGTCCGAAGCGACCGTGTCCGAGGACTTCGACATGGCTCTCCGTCTGCAAACCGTTGGCTACTACGTCCGTCTCGGTGCCTATCAGGGTGATGGCTTCAAGGAGGGTGTCTCGCTCACTGTCTATGACGAGCTGGCGCGCTGGGAGAAATACGCCTACGGCTGCTCCGAACTCATCTTCCACCCGCTGCGCTACTGGTTCGTCCGCGGGCCCTTCACCAAGCTCTTCCGCAACTTCATCACGTCGCGCATGCCCTTGCCGTCGAAGATGACCATCATGGCGTACATCGGCACTTACTACGCCCTGGGCTCCGCGTGGATGTTGACGCTGGCCAACTACTTCCTAACGGGCTGGATGAACGGCTTCCTGGACAAGTACTACGTGGACAGCTTCAAGGTCTACTTCGCCATCGTCCTCGTCTTCAGCGCCCTCGGCAACCTCTCGCTGGCCGTGCTTCGCTACCGCATCGGCGAGAAGGGCCTGTTCGCCTCGCTGCTCGAGAACTTCAGCTGGATTCCCCTCCTCACCATCTTCCTCGGCGGCATCAGCCTGCACGTCAGCCAGGCCCTGCTCTCGCATCTCCTCGGCATCGACATGAGCTGGGGCGCGACGAGCAAAGAGGCCGAGAACACGACCTTCTTCCAGGAGGTCCCCAAGATCATCAAGCGGTTCAAGATCACCTTCATCTTCTGCATCCTCTGCTCCGCCATGATGATCGTGTGCTCGCACTTTGTGCCGGAGCTGTGGCGCATCAACCTCTTCATCAGCATCTGGCCCCTCGCGACGATCATCTTCGGGCACTTCTTCCTGCCCATCGCGCTCAACCCGGGCTTGATGCGCTTCACTTTCTAGGTTGACATACAACACAACCTTTCTTGGCTTTTCTGCGAATACCTGGATGGGATGGGGTGGGATGGGATGGGAAACTTTTCGGCTTGGCGTCCGTCGTCGTCGTCTTTCGGCAAGACAGTTTGGTCAACCATTAATAGAGTATACGATAGATGGTTGGGTGTCACGAGACGACTGCTGGAACAGGTAGATGACGGGATGTCGGATGGATAGGGCAGGTACACACACTATAGATGGACATGATGCTCCCAGAGCACTCTCCGCTGGAAGCAATCGCTGTGAATCCATCTCAGTCCTTCGAACAAACTGCCTTGCGCACGTGTGTACCTTCGCAACCTCGGTCCGGCTCTCGGATGAAGCAACGCAAATCTTGATGTGTCACGGTGTTCCTTATTAAAGTCAATTCGAGGAGATGTTTGGTAGCGTCCAAACAAGTCAATATTGGCTACCAAGCTTCACGCCAGAATGTCATCAATACTCTGCGGAGGCGTCGTTATAGTTCTACCGTAGTTCTAGCCGAAATGCTGACTTTCCTGACCATTTGAGTGCTGCGCGCAAATTGACCTTCCTCCGCAGCCACATTCGCAACAGTGGTTGAGGTGGTGGAGCAACGATGGATGATGAAGGGAAGGAAAGGGGCCTTGGCGCTGGGATTCGCCGCCGCTAGCCGAGCAAGCACCTGGGCATCCCTACAGCGAGCTGCGCGGTCCAGGGAGACACACCAGCTTCCCTGAGCTAACCCCGTGACACTACATGCACCGTGGCGATGGACGAGCTACAAGCGCGTCACCGTAAGGAGTTGCGTGATCTGCAGAGCCGCATCACGCAGAAGAAGAAACAGGCGAGCAAGAAGACGCGCCAGGGTGTCAACGATGAGTGTGACGCTCTTGAAGCGGACCTCAAGCAACAGCATGCCGCCGAGGCTGCTGCCTCGAGTAGTGATGGTGCCGTTGATACAGAAGAACCTCTTATTGAACTGCTGGGCGAGCTCGAGCTTAAGGTAGACGACCATGATACCTCTGCCCCTGCTAATGGGACCCAGCAGCACGCCGACAATGTGCCATCTGGGGAGCAAGCCAACGTCCCTTCGCAGGGCAAAAAGCCCAACAAAGCCAAAGCGCGGCTGGCAAAGCGTGCCGCCGAGCAAGAGGAGCAGGCACGGCTGGCGGCAGAGGAAGCCAAGGATCTGCCTAATCTACGAACACAGGAGCGGCAGCGCATGCTAGAGCACATGACCGAACGCGGGCTGCGAGAGAAGGAGATCAGAGCCGACGGCCACTGCTTGTACTCGGCCGTGGCGGACCAGCTCGAGCAGCTGCAGGTCCCGCTCAGTCCAACTCCGGGCGAGAAAGCTGTGGTGGCTTACAAGGTCGTCAGGGCCACTGCGGCGGGTTACATCGAGCAGCACCCCGATGACTTTGTGCCTTTTCTGGAGGAACCGCTGGCGGAACATCTGCACAAGATACGCGAGACGGCCGAGTGGGGGGGCCAGCTGGAGCTCATGGCGTTGGCCAAGTCGTATGGCGTCGACATCAACGTCTTGCAGGACTTTGGGAGAGTAGAGAAGATCGAAAGTGGTGCGAGCGGAGAGGAGAATGAGATGTGGTTGGGCTACTACAAGCATGGCTTCGGGCTGGGCGAGCACTACAACAGCTTGAGGAAGGTGGGATGAGCTGCATCTCCGCCGTTGGTCAAACATGACGCCACGCCGCGAACGTCGAAACAGACTCGTTTCGACACAGACGATCAACCGCTCGAGCCTCACAAGGCCTTCCGAGCTTCATACTACCGGAGGACGCGCTTTGGCCCTGCTGAAATGGGCATTGCCACGGGCGGATCGTCGACGCAGGCAGACAGTCCAGGCTCGGCCACGTGGGTCTGTGCTGTGATCAAAGCCGCGTGCTCGGAAATCACGGTGCAGACACGGGGCCGGAGTCACGCACACTGTCAGACGGAAAAGACGTTGAAGTTGCCAGCGACGCAGTGTCATGATGAACAGGCTGCGCTCGGGCTCACACATGGTGGCGAAGTAATTCGACGTCTACGGATCCAAGCCTGCAAACCTGCGTACAGCTAGACATATACGTTCGAGAATCATTCCAACTCCTGAACGCCTCGCTCATGCCACATCGCAGCTCATTCAGCCAGTCTGCCATCCATTCGTTAGCAAAGGTGCACTTCAGATGTCAACATCACCTTCGACTCACCTGTAGCTGACCACAGTATCGATCCGATGGCTGTTGGTCGAGAAACTCCTCAACTTGACACTCTCCGCGTTCTTGACATCCTTCGCGTCGCTGTCGCCCCACTCAAGCGGCACCTCGCTGTCCGCGTCCGCGTAGACCAGGACATTGAAGGTGAATTGGCCGTCCAGCAGAGGCAGAAAGGAGGCAGACGCGGTGATCTGGCGGAACAGCGCCTGGATCTCCTTCTGCACATCTTCTTCTGTTCTGCTGGATTCGGGGGCCGGTTGTTGGGGAGCGTCGGACGGTGCTGAGTTCTCCTTGTCGCTGGCCGAGGTGGAGCGTTTCTGTTTGCTTGGATCCTGGAAGACGTTTACCTGTACGATCTCAGCTTAGTCTTTGCTTGGAGGACAGATAACGATGTGGCGTCTCACGTCGAACTGCCATCTCTCGACATGCTCGCCAGTCTCTTTGCTCGTGACGACGATGACCAGCTTGGAGATCTTGGCCTTTTGCATCCACCGGCTCAGCTGGCCCATGATCTTCTTGATGTAGGCTTTGACTTGATCATCGAGTGACATGGTCATGGGCATGCCGTACTTCTTGATCCTGTGAGCAAGGTCAATCTAAGTCCACCCGGCCTGGCCGCTTGCTTTCTTGGGCTACATGTGCTTACGTGGTGAAGTCGTCCGAAGGGTAGACCCCTCGCTGATAGAGAATGGTATTGCAAGCGAAATCGAAGAACTCCACGACCGTCTTGGACGAGCCTTTGAGTGCGAGCTTGTGTGTAGACGAGGATTTGCTGGCTCGCTCAGTCGCGCTTGGCGGCGGCATTGCTGTGGGCATGTCGGCCAGTGTTTGAGCAGACAGTGAGTATGACGGATCAGTCTTGTCGGTCTTCGCCGGTGATTCCCTGTATCTTCCGAATCGATGTCGTTGTCCGTGCCAAAGCTGAGGTTGGCGGACGTGTTGATATGCTGTTGTGAGGGACGACAGGAGTCTTGGCGTCGACCTTGAATCTTGAAGAGCAGATGGAAGTCTTCCAGGACGATTGGAGAATGCCCAATGCAACGATGCTACCCGACGACACATAGCGCTTTTCGCAGTTCGGTGCGTTCAGTCGCGCCCACAACCACTTTCCCGCGGTGCGCCATCCAGCATGGCTACCGCCGCGCCTTCAGTACCACCCATGCACGCCAGGCCGTACCGCTGAAGGTGCAGTCTCAGCTGGAGCGACGCATCGCCGAGATACCAATCGAGAGGTTCCGTAATGTATGAGGACGCGCAACTCGCATGACGGCGGAGAGACGGTGGCTGACGAGCGTTCAGTTCTGCATCGTCGCCCATGTCGATCATGGGAAATCCACGCTCAGCGATCGCTTGCTGGAGCTCACAGGGACGATCAAAGCAGGTGGCAACAAGCAGATCTTGGACAAGCTGGATGTGGAGAGAGAGCGAGGCATCACAGTCAAGGCGCAGACGTGCAGCATGATCTACACGCACAACGGGGAGGATTACTTGCTGCATCTGGTGGACACGCCTGGCCACGTCGACTTCCGTGCGGAGGTCAGCCGAAGTTATGCAAGTTGCGGAGGGGCTCTACTGTTGGTGGACGCCTCTCAAGGCGTGCAGGCTCAGACGGTGTCCAACTTCTACCTGGCGTTTGCCCAGGATCTGGCTCTCGTGCCTGTCCTGAACAAGGTCGACTTGCCATCGGCTGACACGAAGCGGACGCTTGAGCAGCTGGAAGACACATTCGAGCTGGATGCCTCGGAGGCTGTCATGGTCTCGGCGAAGACTGGACTGAACGTCGAGAAGCTGCTGCCAACGATCGTGGATTTAATCCCCGCCCCGACCGGCAGCGCCGACTCGCCGCTCAAGCTGCTGCTCGTTGACAGCTGGTATGACAACTACAAAGGTGTCGTCCTCCTGGTCCGCATCTTCGATGGACGCGTCCGGCCGGGCGACCGCATTGTCTCCTTTGCCACGGGGTTACAGTACATCGTTGGCGAGGTTGGCATCATGTACCCGCTCGAGACTTCACAGACGTGTCTTAGGGCTGGCCAAGTCGGCTATCTGTTCTGCAACCCAGGTATGAAGCGCATCAAGGAAGCGAAGCTGGGCGACACCTTCACGACGGTCGGCAACGAAAGCAAGGTCAAAGCACTGCCGGGCTTCGAAGAGCCGCAAAGCATGGTCTTTGTCGCTGCTTTCCCGACCGATCAGAGTGACTACGCGCATCTTGAGGACAGCATCAACCAAGTCACGCTTAACGACCGCAGCATTACCATCACCAAGGAGTCTTCGGAAGCGCTGGGCGCCGGCTGGAGAATGGGCTTTCTCGGCACACTCCACTGCTCCGTATTTGAAGACCGTTTGCGACAGGAACACGGCGCGAGCGTCATCATCACACCGCCATCCGTACCGTTCAAGGTCGTCTGGAAGGACGGCAAGGAAGAGATCATCAGCAATCCCAACGACTTCCCGGACCCGCACACGCAGCAGTTCCATGGCAAGATCATCGAGCTCCAAGAGCCATACATCACCGCCACCATCACACTGCCTGAAGACTACCTGGGCAAGATCATCGAACTCTGTGAGTTCAACCGCGGCGAGCAGGTCTCACTCTCCTTCTTCACCGCCACGCAAGTCATTCTCAAGTATCTCATCCCCCTCGAGCGCCTCGTCGACGACTTCTTCGGCAAGCTCAAATCCGCCACCAAGGGTTACGCTTCCCTGGACTACGCAGACGCCGCGTACCGCAAGTCCAACATCATGAAACTCCAGCTGCACGTCAACAAGGTCCCCGTCGACGCCGTCGCGCGCGTCGTGCACGTCTCGCAGGCGGAGTACATTGGCAAGCAGTGGGTCAGCAAGTTCAAGGAGCACGTCGACCGGCAGATGTTCGAGGTCGTCATCCAGGCGGTCTGTGGGCGGCGGGTCGTGGCGAGGGAGACGCTCAAGGCCTTCCGGAAGGATGTCACGAGCAAGCTGCATGCGGCGGATATCTCGAGGCGGAGGAAGCTGCTGGAGAAGCAGAAGGAGGGGCGGAGGAAGTTGAGGGCGGTGGGGAACGTGAGCATCGACAACAAGGCTTTTCAGAGCTTTCTTGCTAAGTAGTTCGCGGGATGCGATGATTGGACCTCTGCCCTTGTCAAGTCGTGCCATCCAGTATGTGTCTGGCGAGGCTTGTGACGCCTCGACAATCTGTCGAAGATGCTACGGTACCTCGATTACAAGTCTGTTCCACGCCCGCGAGGCACGGGCCCCGCCGTGATCGCTGACAGCGGAATCCTTTCCGCACATGGACTTGGCACTGCACCTCCTGTCATCATCTTGTGGGCTTGCCGTCTCTTCGGCACCATCGAGCGGCTCGCCTGCTTGACGGCAAGTGTTCTTGTTGTTCTCGTCACCGAAGCTACTGCCAGACGCGCTCTAGTAGATGACTGACGCATTGCTCGCGGGCCCTTGGAGTGTCCCAGCACCAGTCACTGTCTGCAGCGGTGCTAAGCTTTCTGGTGTGCAAGATCGTTCGGAAGAGGCAGCTGCTAACCAGATCATGTCGTCTTCCCGATGCAATACCCGATACCGCAGTTGCATCCGGCATGCTGCATGCAAGGTCTGCTCTTGCTCGCAGGCTGCTAATCGGCTAAGACGGCACTGATAATGCTTGATCAGTTTGAGTGATGGGCAGCTACATTTGATGGGCGCGGTACACCGCACCTACCGCCATGCAGCCACCGTCACGTACGTGACCTGACGACACCCTCCTCACACACGTAGGTCCTACGATCTCTTTTCTTCTCCCTAGGTACTCCTACAGCCCGGCTCACAAATCTCTTCATCATTACCGCACTCCAAAGGCCGCTCTTAACGCCGTCTGGTTGACTCGAACCTTTTCCGCCCTGTCTGCCGAGATTCTGTCTTTACCCGAGGTCGTGGCCACAGCGAAGATCTGGTCTCTTGAAGGCCTTGAGGCGCACGACTCGTGCTTGCATCTGCCATGGCGGACACAGAAAAGGTGCAGGCGTCGGCATCCCGAGAAGACGCTTCCGCCGCCGCACAAGAAATCGCCATACCGAAAGCCGAACTCGCCACAGCAGACCGACGGAAATCGCACATGTCCTTTGAAGATCCCACGTCTCCTGGATCCAGCTCGGGCGATAGCATCTTGACCGAGTCTGATCATGATCGCCATAGCCACGAGTACGAGAAACGAGGTCGCAGTCTCGCGCCGCATCTTTCACGAACGTCAAGCGCTGGCGCGATTGGCGGTGTGACTGCGACCTCGCTGAACCGAACTTATACTGGCCGGAGTCTTGGAGCGACAAGTACCGGAGGTCTAGACGCAGCGTTTGAAGTCGACTTCACTGACGGCGACCCCGGTGATCCGCAGCAATGGCCTTTGTGGTACAAAGGCCTCTTACTGTTCATCATGAGCTATGGTACGACATGCGTGGTCCTCTATTCGACGAGCTACACCTCCGCTATTCCCGGGATGGAGGCCACGTTCGGCATCAACGATACACTGGGCGTTTTGGGAGTGACGACTTATCTGTTCGGTATGGCGACGGGAGCTGTCATTCTCGCCCCATTGAGTGAGATGTTCGGTATGGCATACGCGCTCGTAGTGGACATGGACCGCTGCTGACCGAGACTAGGACGCCGACCGATCTATGTAATAGCCTTGGGTCTTTTCGTTCTATTCGTAATACCCTGTGCGGTCGCCACGAACATTGAGGTGTGTTCATGTCGGACGGCATAAGCTTGTCGAGAAGCAATGCTGACGGTGTACGGCGTGCAAAGACCATCCTCGTCACTCGCTTCTTTGGCGCCTTCTGCGCCGCCGCCATGATCAGCAATGCACCAGGGACCGTGAATGACATCGTGGATGAAGAGCATCGTGCTTTGGCGTTCTCGATATGGTCAATTGGTCCGATGAATGGGTGAGTAGGATGCAGGCTTCGCTACCGCTACTCACGAGTCAGCTGACACCATTCGAAAGGCCTGTCATCGGACCCGTCGTCGGCGGGTTTGTTTTCCAGTATCTGGGCTGGAGGTGGACCAACTGGGTCGTCATCATCGTGGCGAGTGTGGCATGGATAGTCGTCAGCTTGGTGAAAGAAACATACGCGCCCGCCATTCTACGCAAACGAGCCGCGAAGAAACGGAAGGAGACTGGTGACGAGAGATGGTGGAGTCGATACGACGACAAGGAAGAGTTCTGGCCGCTGCTCAAGGTCAATCTGTCTCGGCCGTTCGTCATGACGGTGACCGAGCCCATCTGGTAAGCTCCGACCCTGTCATCTGTGTTCTGGTCTTGCTAACGCTCGGCAGCATATTCTGGGACCTCTACATCGCCCTCGTCTATGGCATCCTCTATCTTTGCTTCGTCGCCTATCCCATCGTGTTCAGCGAGCTGCGCGGGTGGTCGGCTGGGATGACCGGTCTCGCGTTCTGCGGCATAGGAGTTGGCAGCATGGTGAGATCGAAGTGTACAGCACCGTGATGTGAGCAAAGACTGACGTTCTCCAGATCGTCATCGTCTGCGAGCCACTCATTCGCAAGATGATCAACGCCCACAAACCAGACCCCGAAAGCGAGACTGGCGATGTACCGCCCGAAGCCATGGTCAGTGTGGTGTGCATTGCGGCCGTCCTCATCCCGGTCGGCGAGATCTGGTTTGCGTGGACCGGCACCCCGAATGTGCACTGGATCTGGCCCATCCTCGCCGGGATTCCGTTTGGCATGGGCAACTGCGGCGTGTTCATCTACGCTACGAACTACCTGGTCTACTCATACGACGTCTATGCTGCTTCCGCCCTCGCCGGCAATGCCGTCTTGCGATCGGTGATGGGTGCGACGATGCCTCTAGCTGGCACATCGATGTACAACACGCTGGGGGCGCACTGGGCAGGCACACTGCTTGCGCTGCTGGAAGCGATCTGCATCCCCATTCCATTTATCTTTTATCGGTAGTGAGTACAACTCACTCTCGATCGATCAGCAATGTGTACTGATGCCAACAACCTTCGTATTCAGCGGCGGGAAGATAAGACTCAAGTCTGCGTTGATCAGAAGCATGCGAGAGGACAAGGAGAAGCAGAACGCGAGACGGAGGCGGGCCGAAGAGAAGAATCAGCGACGACTGGCAGCGGAAGCCGCAATGGGCTCAGGCATGGACACCGGAGCTGCAGTGGATGAGGGTGTCACTCTTGAGAAGGACATGGAGAAGGGCGTGGTGGAGACGCGTACTGATTGAGTGTGCCGTTGTTCTTGCAGCGTTCGAGCGACTCGCTATAGACATACATCGGTTTCATCGCATCCGTGGTCCCGGATCCGCAGCGAGATGCATCGAGAGCCTATCAAGTACACGTACAGACTCGAGCAAAGGACCGTGGCAGATGTCGCAGGCGACACGTGAAAGTCTTGGCGTCCGCCTCCGCAACTCGGGCCGCGAGCCTTCTGACCTCCATCCATCCGAGGCAATTCCGTCTGACGCCTCGCCCATCCAGCCTCGGCCGCGCACATGATGCTGATGATGCACCGGGCTGGGTCGGAGCAAAGGTACGTGACTGTGGTCACGGCTTGGCTCCATAAGAACATGGCAGTCGCCCAGCTACGTGACGTTAGATTGTGTCAGTACCACTCTCCTCACGGCCCTGGTTGACTCTCCTCTCTCCCCATCTCATCGCACGTCCCCGTCAGTCCCCGTCTGTTCGCAGACCACCAGGCACTCAAACTGGCAGAAAGACTGAAACAGGTGGTCGCCGCGGTCTCGCACGTACTGCCCACCTCCCTCGCAGCTGGCAGCATGGCGGAACACGACAACGCGGAGGAGCAGCGTTACCAGGATGAGGTCAAGGAGCTGAAGCACTGGTGGACGGACTCGCGATGGCGGTACACCCGGCGGGCCTATACCGCGGAGCAGATCGCTTCCAAGCGCGGTAACCTGAAGATCGAGTTTGCCAGCAATGCCATGTCCATGAAGCTGTGGAAGACGGTGGAGGAGCGGTTTGCGGTATGCTGCGTGCCAGACTTGACTGGGGCCCCGACTAATCCCGCTGCAGAACCGAGAAGCGAGCTTCACATTCGGTTGTCTGGACCCGGTCATGGTGACGCAGATGGCGAAGTACCTGGATACCGTCTACGTCTCGGGCTGGCAGTCCTCCAGCACGGCATCTGCCACCGATGAGCCTGGCCCAGATCTTGCCGACTACCCTTACACCACGGTCCCCAACAAGGTCCAGCATCTCTTCAAGGCACAGCTATTCCACGACCGCAAGCAACGCCAAGAACGCCTGGAGGTGCCAGTGGCTGAGCGCTCCTCGTTGAAGAACATCGACTTCCTACGACCCCTCGTTGCAGATGCCGACACTGGTCATGGAGGTCTTACGGCGGTAATGAAGCTCACGCAGCTGTTCATCGAGAAGGGTGCGGCCGGCATCCACATTGAGGATCAAATGCCGGGCACGAAGAAGTGTGGGCACATGGCGGGCAAGGTGCTGGTGCCCATCAGCGAGCACATCAACCGGCTCGTGGCCATTCGTGCTCAAGCTGACATCATGGGCTCGGACCTGTTGGCCATCGCTCGCACGGACTCCGAGGCCGCGACCTTGATCACCAGCTCCATCGACCCGAGAGACCACCCTTTCATCCTTGGTGCTACGAACCCTGCGCTCCAGCCGCTCAACGATCTCATGCTCGCGGCGGAGGCGGCAGGGAAGTACGGCGCCGAGCTGCAGTCCATCGAAGACGCGTGGACGTCACAGGCAGGGCTCAAGCTGTTCCACGAGGCCGTGGCTGACACGGTCAACGCTGGCGTGCACGTCGACAAGCAAGGCCTGATCACCGAGTTCATGAGGCTGTCCAAGGGCAAAGGCAACTCGGAGGCGCGCGCGATTGCCAAGGGTCTGACCGGCGTCGACGTCCACTTTGACTGGGACTCGCCGAGAGTGCGCGAAGGCTACTACAGGATCAAGGGCGGCTGTGCGTACGCGACTGCGCGTGCCATCGCCTACGCGCCGTACGCGGACTTGATCTGGATGGAGAGCAAGCTGCCCGACTACCAGCAAGCAAAGGACTTCGCGGACGGTGTGCACGCTGTGTGGCCAGAACAGAAGTGAGCCCTTGCCTTCCCGTTCGTACACTCCGGCTCATACTGACCTTCTACCTCCAGACTCGCCTACAACCTATCTCCTTCATTCAACTGGAAAGCCGCCATGCCGCCCAAAGAGCAGGAGACCTACATCACCCGCCTCGCCACGCTGGGCTACTGCTGGCAGTTCATCACGCTGGCCGGCTTGCACAGCACGGCGCTGATCAGCAACGCCTTCTCCGCCGACTTCGCCAAGCGCGGCATGCGCGCCTACGGCGAGACGATCCAGGAGCCGGAGATGGCGCAGGAGGTCGAGGTCGTCACGCACCAGAAGTGGAGCGGGGCCAACTACGTCGACGAGCTGCTGCGGATGGTGAGTGGCGGGGTGAGCAGCACGAGTGCGATGGGCAAGGGCGTGACGGAGGATCAGTTTGGGCATTGAGTCGTTGTATGTATTGATGAATATACTATGCGCTGCTGATCTCATTACCTGTAACGTTACGGACGCCACTGCGGTGCTCGCTCCCTGACGCCAAGGCCGACCTGCACATGCTTCCGATCCCCACCACAGCATTCAGTGGTGACTACGCTGCGGACGGAGATGCTGTGTCGCTAGGCCCCCAGCGCAGGCTTCGCGTCGACTTCTTCACCGCATGTACCTCACGTAGACACGTCACGCCGCGGGCACTCGAACCGTGCTGCTGCACCTTCAACTCCGCCGCCTCCTTGTCCTTTGCAACGCCCTCACAGTCACTCCACCGGACCTTCCTCGCCTGACACTTCCAACACGGCAGATCCCAGACATCCGGTTCCAACAGCTTGCACAGACATCGGAACACCATCAGCTGCGACCTACCACCTAGTAACCACGAAGTCTGGACTCACAGCCCAAAGTTTCCAATACACGCATCGCAGTTCCTCGGGGTCTGGCTCCTCACGCAGCCTTGGTACGGATAGCCCACTTCGCCCTCCAGCTGCACCACCTCCTGACTTTCTCGCCGTCTGCGCCCCAGCGCGTCTCGCTTCTCTCGCTCGGCGATGATGCGATCGTGTTCCGCGATGTGATCCGCCTGGTTCTCGAGAGCGGGCTCGATTGTCTCGGGACGCTGATGCTATGTGGGCTGTGCCCACATCGCGTTGTTGGCTCCCCCTGTGTCCGGCGGGCTTCTGCCCTTGACCGCTGCCTACCTGCACTGCTCACACTGACAGAGCACAGGTCTCACTGAGTCACATGTAGGCACTGGAAACCGATATCGATCCTCATACTGCGCATCTAGTCTGTCGAAAGCATGCCAAGGAGTATCATTACCCATACCCCCACCCCCAGCCAGCCAGTCATGCCCCATTGCCAGATACTCCCCCAAAAGATCCGCCCACCCACCGTGCGCCTTCGGGCGTCGAGTTGAGCAGTCATGTAGCATCGTCATCGTTGGTATCAAGTAGCAAATCAACGCAAGCACACGCACCAACGAACGCCCCCGCCCCCGTCTCACCATCGCCGCCGTGGCTGTGCGTTTTCGTAGCTCGGAAGGAGGCGGACAGCCTCTCCTCACCACCCCGGGTCAACTCCCATCCTCGTCCTCCCAGCCTCGTGGGTCGTCGCCCTCGGTCTCTTCCACCGGTACTTGCACGACCCCCAGCACACCTACGCCATCCAGTCAAGCAACTGCTGCGCATAAGGGCTCGCCAGGAACGCCGCGGTGCCCAGCCCGCCCACGCCAGCCGCGAAGCCATACTTCGCCACCTCCTTCACGACCCGCATCTTCTTGGCCGGTGGCGGCAACAGCCGCGGCGCATCCACCACCATACCGCCCTCCGCGACCGGCGTGTTCAGGCTCGCGAACAGCTCAGCCAGACTGCGCGTCCCCGCATCGGACAGCGGGTCGAGATGGGTGAAGTCGCTGTCCGAGGTAATTTCATCGGCCTTGCGCTTCGAGCCTGCCGCAGTTGCTGGCGTACCCGAGGGCCCGGCCGCTGCTGCAGGACCGGTGCTTGAGTACGTAGGGGCCGGCAGGGCGGTCGAGTGCCTCCTGGAGGCCATGCTGTTGGTTATGAGCGGCCGGGTCCGCTCGGCGCTTGCGGCAGCGGACGTAACCTCGGGTCCCTTCGTCGTGTTGAGGAGCTCCTTCTTCGCTGCAGGCTGCTCAACTAGAGCCGGGATCGTCATCTTCGACTTGCCGCTCTCAATCGCGGGTGTGCCAATCAGATGCTCGTGCGACTTGCTCTGCGTCGCGACGCCGTTCATCGGGTAGCTGCTGCCGTCCGTATGCCGCGGAATCTTCGCCAGGTTGGGTTGATAGACCGTGTCCCACCCGACCGCACCGTTCATCGACGAGAAACCGAGCTGGTCCGAAGTAGTGAACTCGGACGTGTGGCTGAGCGCGTGCTGGTTGGGAGCTGGCTGGTATGTGTAAGGGCCCAGCTGTGATTGCGCAGCGACGAACTCGTTGGCGGAGTAAGGGGAAGGGCCATGTAGACTCATGTAATTGCTCGTAGACCTCCCGGGTTGCGCGTCCCAGCTATTGCTGCCGAAGGGCTCGGGCGGCGGCGGCGGCCTGGCAGTGAATGAGGCGGCGTGGGCAAATGTCGACGGGTATGGCGCGCGTGACGGCGGTGGCGGCGGCGGCTGTGAGCTTGCGACGTGGGAGGTCGCGTAGCCCAGGCTACGAACGGGATCGTATCGACCGACAGAAGGGCGAGGGTAGGAATCGAGGTGCCGCGACCACTCGTGGGTGTTGGTGTCTGGTGGCCCGGCATGGGCTGAGGTGGCGTGCTGCAGCATCTCGTGCATCTTCGCCCTTGCATCGCGAACCTTCCCAAGCTCGGGCGACTGTTGACTGTTGAGGGGTACGCACTCGCCAAGCTCGGGCGACTGCTGTCTGTTGGAGGTCATCTCATCCGGGCCCTCTTCGTCATCGTCATCGTCTTCATCCTCCTCGTCCTCGGACGCCACCACGCTATCGCCGTCGCAGCCGGACAGGTCCGAAGCGTCACTGTCCGAGAGGTCTTCAGCGTCATCTTGATCGGACGCGGGGGCATCGTTGTCGCTCGAGCCGGACACAAGATCCTCCTCGTCCTCGTCCACGGCCGTTGCCGGAACGACACGAGAACGTGAGCTCTCAGCTTCGCTCCCGGCCTCGTCGTAGGTCTCCTTGACCACCAGAGTCGCGGGCTTCGCTGCTGCTGGCGGACTTGCCTCGCCCGCGCCCACGACTGTCCTCGTCATGATCGGCTTTAAAGCCTGGCTGATGAGTGACGACCACCTGCGCTCGCCCCAGGGGTTGGTCTTGGGCGCGGCCTGGGAGGCAGACGAGCGGTCATCATGGACAAGATCGATGACGTCCTTGACTGAGGAGGTCGTGACGTCCTCGACTTCGATGGGCGACTGCTTGGAGCCGAGCAGGGGCTTTGTCATCTCCGGTGTGGTGTCAGCAGACGACACCTTTTCCTCCGCCGCGGAGCCAGCATCGCTAGCATTGTCTGACTCGTCTTCGGAGGTGACATCGGGGGCTACGAAAGTGTTGCTGAACGTAGGCTGCGTCTGCGATACCGGAACATCCTCCTTGCGGTCGAAGGTGAGAATGATGCCGTTGTGGGTTTCTAGTGTTGACCTCATCAGCGATCCGATGCGGGGAGAAGTATCACCCTGCTTTCGCTTACCCATTCCGCGCACCACCCTGTCTCCGAGCTGGATCTTGTTGCCATGCCTCAGGACATAGGGTTCGCCAGGCAGCAGTTTGACGCCCTCGACAAAGGTGCCGTGCATACTGTCCAGGTCCGTGACGGTGATCTGCTGATCCCTTGGCTGCTCGGGTCGGTAGTGAAGCCGCGCATGCTGGCGCGAGATGACGGGGCAGTCGAACAGGGCGTTGTAATTGCGGGCGAGCAGCTCTTCCCTGACCTCGGATCGGGAGGCGCGGCCGATGGTGACGGGTTGGGTGGACGAAAGGTCGATGGAGCGCTGGTCGGAGACGGAGCTGTTGGGAGTGAGGCTGACACTGATCTCTGCGCGCGTGTCAGTTGTCCATCGTGCAACGCGGTTGGATGTTGAGCAGAGATACTCGAAGCATTGGTAAAGCCTGGGAACACGAAGCGCCCACTGGCGGGATCGTCATCTCTCCAAGCCATGCTCGCCGTATCGGGGCGACTTGGAGAAGTGTGGTCGACGATGGGTGGCAAGAGCCGGTGCGGTCAGGCTGTCTCGTAGCACGGGCGTCGGAGCTTGGGCAGGTGCGAAGAAGCGAGGGGTGTGTTGCAGCGGCGAAGTGATGTTTGCCAAGCCGGATGCAGGGTGTCGAATGGACGCCGCTCGAGTGAAGGACTGCGACGAGCGATGTCCCGAGAGTGTGTGTGCGAGGAGGATGACAATCAAGTCGAGGGAGCGTCGTCGTTGAACTCCAGGCTACAGTGCGGGGCACACCTCAGCTTCGTGATGACCGGTCGCCTTGCCTTCTCGCTTGCGAGCTTGTGAATGCCCGCTCCGCTCGCCAAGCCGCTCACGACATCTAGTCTGTGCAGCAGGTCGAGGCGGTGTTGCCTGCGATGTCGCGTTCCGAAATCTTTCTGTGAGCAGTGAGCTGCTCGATGTGAGCGAGAGGTGGAAGTGATCAGCGGCGAGCTCGTGATCCTGGTCGCCCACGGGCACTCCCGTTCCGAGATAGTGATTGCCCCACTTCCGCGATAAGAGAAGCTCGAGTCAGAATTCGGATTTGGATTATCAGCTGCAGAGTCGGAGGAGTCACGGTGTTGCACCACACGGCAATGCTCGACTTCCGATAACACGAGCCGTACATCATCGCCGACATGGAGGACGACACGGACATCGCCCACGACTACCCGACCAAGGAGCAGGTCCCCTCGCGCACCCCCAAGCGCATCCGCGCGCTGCAGTTCGGCCTCGCCTCGCCCGCAGACATCGCCGCGCAGTCCGTCGTCACCGTCAACGACCGCTTCTCCTACGACTTGAACGTGGCACGGGAACCCGGGAAGCCCCGCGTCGTCACCAAGTACGGCCCCCTTGACGAACGGCTGGGGACGAGCTCGAAGGGGGGCATTTGCGCGACCTGCCAGCTGGGCCTGAAGGAGTGCAATGGCCACTTCGGCCAGGTCAAGCTCGCTCTACCCGCCTTTCACTATGGCTATCTCAAGAAGATCATGGAAGTGCTCAGCTGCGTCTGCAAAGACTGCAGCCGGGTCTTGCTCGCCGAGAAGGAGCGACG
>JAWDJV010000369.1:0-19036 GCA_033119285.1 Teratosphaeriaceae sp. CCFEE 6253
AGCTCACCCCATCCACCACCTACTCTGCAACAGCAGTCCTCGCAGCACTCCCTGGTGGATGGCTCCATGATGCCACCTCAACAGCCCGGCAATAACATGTTCGACTACCTGCGTGACAAGATGATGCCGACCCACATTCCCAACAATGGGCCCGCTGCGAACGGCATACAAGTCATGGACTATCAGGCCGGACCTTGGACGCCACGCGAACTCTTCGACTTCGGCGTCGACACGAACATGGAACTCAACGACATGGACCTGAGCTTCCTAGACACGTACAACAATGCCAATCCATTCGACCTGCGCACACCAAGTATAGGCTTTACGACAGCTGGATCGGACGTCATGCCGAGCTTCACATCTGCCCCCGCCCCTCCGCTCGACACGACTGCCCTTCCGAAGGCTTCCGTGTGGCGGTTCAGACCGCTGTCGAAAGACTCGGGTTCAGCGGAGCAAGGGAACCTCTCACTCCCCACGCCAACGACGCTGGACATTGACCGTCGAGTGAATTGTGAGCCGCTATCGCAGACGTCGCGGGATAAGGTCCTGGCCATGATTCTCAGCACCTGCAAACCCAACAGCATCCCACGCGCCGTCGCTTGCTTCCCGTCAATCAGTCTGCTGGATAGCCTCTTCCAGTTCTCCTTGACCTCCCCGGGCTCGCA
This sequence comes from Teratosphaeriaceae sp. CCFEE 6253, assembly GCA_033119285.1. Classification (NCBI taxonomy): domain Eukaryota; kingdom Fungi; phylum Ascomycota; class Dothideomycetes; order Mycosphaerellales; family Teratosphaeriaceae; species Teratosphaeriaceae sp. CCFEE 6253. Next base: position 666 of record JAWDJV010000369.1, read on the forward strand.
CGCCAAGCACTGGATCCATGCCCCGACTCTGCTTGCTGGGCAGACTCGGCCTGAGATGCTCGCCGCCATCATTGCTGCCGGCGCGGTGCTGACACCCGATGCGTCCATCCGCAAAGTCGGCTATGCCATCCAGGAGGCGATTCGCACGGCAGTGCAGGTGCAGGTCGAGGAAGACAATACGCTCATGCGTGACCTTCAGATCATGCAGGCCTCGCTTCTGCAGCTCAAGATCGGTCTGTGGAGCGGCGACAGTAGGAAGATGGAGCTTGCGGAAGGCTTCCAGCAGGTGCTCGTGACTATGGCGCGGAGAGGTGGCTTCTTCAGGCGAGGCACGTATGAGCGGATCGTGCCGTATGCTGAAGACAATGGCGACGTGCTGCAGCATAAGTGGCGTCAGTGGGTGAAGCAGGAGTCGCGGAAACGCTTTGCTCTGCATCTCTTCCGACATGATCTGGAGGCGTCAGTATCGTTACTGAGTAGTCCCCTCATCTCGTATGCGGAGCTGTACTTGCCATTGCCAGAGTCGGAAGCCCTATGGCATTCGCCGTCGGCAGAGTCCTGGAAGGCGACATACATGCGCAGCTCGGCGCCCAGACACGAAAGACAGCCCTCGCTAGTCGACTGCATCCAAGACCTAGACATTCTAGCCATCAAGGACATCTTTGTCGACCAGCGCCAAGCCAGCATGGCCCTCCTCGGCGCCGCCTGGCGCATGATCTGGGAATACCGTCAACTCGACTCTACGATGAAAGACTACAACAGCCAATGGTGCAACAACAACCTGCTCATGGCCTCCCGGCACGCGGAGCTCACCAAGCTCCTGCAGTGCTTCCGCATCTCCTCCGTCGAGGACGCCAAGGTGACCCTCATCCTCGAGCTCCTGCTCATGCACCTGCACATGAGCCTCGACGACGTGCACCTCTTCGCCGGCGTCGAGGGCGAGGAGGAGGCGCGCCGCGTCTACCCCACCCTCGTGCAGTGGACGCGCACCAGCACCGCGCGCCAGGCGCTCTGGCACGCGGGGCAGGTCATCCGCGCCGCGCGCGACCTCCGCGCGGGGCTGATCTGTGATTTCGCGAGTATTGCCGTCTATCAGGCTTGTCTCGCGTTTTGGTCGTATGGGATTATCACGCGCCGTGGTACGAATGCTGGGTCGTTGCTTAATACGGGGATTACGGCTTGGCTGGATGGCGCGGACGACTCGGGCGTGCAGAAGTGGATCATCAATGGTAAGGGCAGCGCGGCCATCCGGACCTGGACCGCGCACCCGCCGGGCGAAGGGCTGGCGCTCGTGGGCAGTCCGGATGATGTTGTCGCGGCGGTGGTGCAGGTTATGAGGCGGAATCACGACGGGGCGAGGGCGCCGCCGTTGGTGGATAATCTGATCAACATGATGGAGGTCAAGATTGCTTAAGCGGGGCACTCCTAATTGTGTCGCAGAGCACTATCGCTATCCGTCTCTCAGACCTTGTGCGCATGCGTGTACTGCGTCGTACACAGTGGTGCACAGCCATCAGCGCACTTCAATATTGAAGTCGACAGCTCGGCAAGTCCATCATCCGCCAGACAACCTCCCGCACCGAATCGTCCTCCGACCCGTGTGCTGAGCGCTGAAGAATGATGGAGGGCGTATTCAGAGGCCCATTGCGCCACGTTCTCCAGCATCGCTCGGACTTCTGGTGGAACACGATCTCTTTGGTCCTGAGCTGCGGTGCATGGATTCGATCCACAGCCTTCACGAGCTCGCGGATCCGAGGCTGGAACACGGCGGTCATCTCGACTCCCTCGTTGAGCGTCACCTCCTGCCCCAGTGCTGCGTCCACGAAGGCCGTGTCGCGGCAACCCATGCGGTACGCAGTGACGCGCACCACGAGCGATTTCAATCGCTGGAAAGCGCGGGGCAGCGTCGCGAAGAGATGCTGCATCGGTCGCGCCCACTCCGCCACTTCCGAGAGATCGATGTCGTCGGGCTCCAATGGCGCGATGATGTCGAGGTGCTTGACATGCCCGACGCTGGTCCCAATCCACGCCGTACCACCATCGACTTCGAAGTAAGGGTCGAGGAAGGTCGTGTGCCCGCCCATGGTGACGAGCCTCTTGCAGTGCACGGACTCGAGATGCAAGCGGTGGACCAGGCTGTCCCCGCCGACGTCTTGCTTGCGCATCTGCTCTTCCGCGATCGCCCGCAGCTCCGGCGACCGCGTGAAAGGGCGCAGAAGCTCGCGCTTGATGCGCTCCGTGTCCTGCTGCGTGGTCTCCGGGCCGAGGTTGACGGCCTCGTCGGTGGCCAAGGCGTATTTGACGATCTGGATGCGCAGCTCATCCGGCAGGCCTTCGAGGGTGTTCGCGGCGAGTTTCGGTGCCATGGTGTTCGATGTGGTGGAGGAGGTATATGGCAGTACGTTCGGCAGGATACTGTTGGGTACTTGGTGGGACTCTCGCGACAGGATAAGGGTATGTCATGTTCAGAGAATGCTTCGTGCCGTAGCTGGTAGCTGACTCTCTCAGTCGCAGTGAAGACCGTAGTTGACACTACCATCATGTCCGATGCTCTTCACTGGCCCCCGGGAGAACCTGACACTGCGCTTGGCTTGCGGTAAATTGCTCGACTCAATACCGGTGCATCGATCACTGTCGCGCGGACCACCCATCGGTGTGTTCAGTCATGGTGCTCGACTCTATCTAGCCATGACCCACGCACAGTCTCCTGGGTCAGCAAGGCAATATTGAAGATTCCATTCTCGCTATGGAGATTGTCGACCTACCGGTTTTAGTTGATTAATAGTCGCGCAACCCATGCAATTGCATGGCCCAAATGGGATACGGTGGCGAAGGCAGACCAAAACGGAATTGCCGTGGTGGCAGTGCGATGTGGGGCATCAGGTTCGAGCGAAACCCTGTATTGCTGATTGATCCACGATCAAGTCGAATGTTTGCGACGGTAATGCGGGCAAGCATCGCTCGACGGCCCACAGGCTTGGCTACTCCCAGTCGACTTCGAACGCCGCCGGCCTTTCCAGGAATCCCGAATTCGAGCAAACACCTGCTCGAAGTCAGATGATCAACCCTCGATCCCAATACCACTTCGAGTCGCTGCGTTGTTACGGGATTCGAGCCTTTGGTCTGGCGTTCACAGCGAACATAAGAGGGATGCTGGAAGCCATATGTCATACTCAGAGTCCGCGAACCGTCTTCAGCGCTATACTTCCACAGACAACGCCAGACCCACCAAAGCCATGGCTCGTACAGACGAGACAATGCGCACATCCTAGTGCGTTGCCATGAGTGACGTAAAGAGAGCCACACGCTGACCCTCGTCTAGTCTCATCGCCGGCGTTGGCGCTCAATTTGATGTCATCCATTATCCGCCCATGCACGATATCAGCCAGAATTTGCCCTCAGATGATCTGCCATCTGGCCAAGCAGCCACGCCGGAGGATGGAGAGACTAGCCATACCACAAAGCTTACTCGAGAGGCTCTCGAGCTCTTCCACAACGAGGTGAGGCTGTCGCAGCGCGAGCTCGACGGCCGCGTCCGAGACTGATTGAAGGCAGTCTACCCTGTCTGGTGCTGCATACAGACTGCAAGCTTGGTTGGAGTCCCGCGACGACTACGAGACCTGGATCTCCAGCGCTTGTAGAGCAGGCTCCAGCGCAGTACAGTTGAGGACCGGCGGAGGGAACGGTGAGAGGGCGGCCTCGACGTAGCTGCCGGATGCCGCGGAGAAGTGACAATCTCCTGCATAGCACCACATGATCGTGAATGCGACGGTGTCTCCTCCCGCTGCAGCCGCAATGCCACATCTCCGCTTCTATGACCTGTCTGACTCGAGGCCTTTCGTGGCTGCCTTCGGATCCTACGGCTGCGCGTATCGACCAGGCCCAGTCTACATAGGGAGGACTACGCTGAAGTCTCGTTGAATAGCATGCATCCAGTGTTTCGAAGGCCCGGGCGTCGTCTCTCGCGCAAACAATGCGGCCCCGATATGTCAACCAGACTTTGGATGAGGTCGCCGGCAGTGTTCCTGCGAATCTGGCGAATCCGATCGGTCGGGAGCAATGTCATGCAGTACGCAAGGACTGCTTGGACTTTTTGTACGGGTCCTTCCCTTTCGCTGAACTTGGAGAGGCTTGCATCGGGCGGTCTAGAGAAGTGAGCTCCAGGCGGTCCGCCTTGCTGCCCGACGGCGGCAGGGAAAAACTGCGTCCTTGCTATTAAAGCCGGGGTATGAGAGGGACGCCTCGTCGAATCCTGATGCAGAAGCATTGATCTTGGGTGCCTCTTCTAGGGCTAACGACTTGTGCCGGCTTCTGTGCTTGCGTCTTGTGTAAACGAACCAGCCGATGCATGAGAACGCGAGGACAGGGACCACGACACCGACAACGATCCCAGTAATTCCTGCTGTTGACAAGCCCGAGGATGATCGACTCTGGCTGCAGGGCTTATCGTGGCTGTGGGCTGCAAGCCGCTGCTGGCTGCCACCGAGCTTACTCCAGTGGTCGAGGTCAATGCCGCCGAGATCGTCTGGATATGGTGCATCGTCACTGTTCTGGATTCATCAGTTGCAATCAAAACAGCAGCCAGGGGCCACGTACGAGAGAACGGTCGTAGCCACGAAGGAGACGGTGGTGGCCGAAGTGGTTGATGGTGCTGCGGGCCCATGCCGGACCGGTGTCAAACCAAAGACCAGAATCAGTTGCGTAAAGTAGCTTTCTTGAATCAGCTCTGTACTCAATCTAATGCTTGAGAGCTACAGCGTACCCTGCGACCCAGACGCCGATATTGGCAGCTTTGAGTGTCGTGCCGAGCACCACGATCAGACTGAAAGTCGCCGTGAAAGCTGTCATTACAGCAAGACGTACCACGGCCTCAGACAAGTACCGTGAGGCCCAGAGAGGGCCGATGAGCATACCCAGTATGCAGTCTAGGAGCCATATGCCGCCTAGATTCTTCCATGCGTTGCGATCGTAGTATCGTGTGGCCGCCTTGGAGCCTGTAGGGAGGAAGGTCGTGAGATTTGCCAGTCCGAGGGACTCCATCCATTTACCGAAGTACGTTCGGCGTGCCGTGCGGATTGCCATGAGATCTTGGTCATGGTCCCTGAATTCTCGCTCTGGGCCTTCGACAGCGTTCGAATAATTGGCAAGCCAGTTCCGGACATTGCGGACCTGTTCTATAGAGGCCATTGAGCGGTCGCGTATCTGCAAGAAGTCGACCAGACGATGGTCTGTGCACTCATGTCAGAGCTCAGTGCGCTGAGCCCGAGACGGGTGGGGAATACTGACTGTAGTCTTCGAGAGCGGCGGCGATCTTCTCGAGGAGTGCCTCTCGGGGCGTGCCAGTATCGAGCCTGAAGCTCCCGCATCCGCCCTGTCCGATGGGCAGAGTTTTGGTGAAGTCGTCCATCTTGTCGAGTTGCCTTTCCAGGTCTGCGATGTTGTTCTGAAGCTTCAGGAAGACGCGGACATTGAGGCTCGAGAACTTCCGCAACGCCAGACAGTCGTTGGACGAGGCCATGAACCTGCTGAAGCCGGGATAGCCGACGTATTTCCATGCCGCTGTTCTATCGCGTTCTTCCTGGCTGCCAGGTCCCCCGTCGTGCGTTCGAGGCGCCATACTGTCGATGTCTGATTGACTGTCAAGCAATACGGTCTTCTCCCAAGCGTCTGCAACTGTTTGCTCTGCGCTCTGTGAGCGAGCCAAATTCCAAGTGGCGCCATCTTGTCTTGCTCAGCCCCGGTCGCTCATCCTCGAATTCACGAGGCTGGCGAAGTCGCCGCTCGAATTCGAACGGTCACCGCAGCCAATCAGAACCAGTGGCCCCTAATCGTCCTCATCCAGCAGATGTGGCACCCGTGGGTGCACATCGCCGGCGCCCGCCCTGAAATCATGTTCTGGACATCGGCATATTTCCTCAGACGTACGACCGTGGTCGTGCGAGCTTTCCGATCCACGTCGGCATGAGCGAGTAGCGATTGCACGAGAGCAATCAAGAAGTATGATGATAAATGGACGGCAACAGGTTCAATAATAATGCTAGGCGGCGCAATCGTACTCGACTCCACTTTATTCAGTCCAGCCGGAATCCGAACATCGCCGCCGTCGTCCGGCCGCAAGCGCCTCTACCAGCTGCTTCCATCATCCCACCACCGTCTGATGCATCCCAGACAAGCCACTGGGATCAGTTCGTACCATCCGGTGCCCAACAGCTGCAAGCGTCCGACCTGGTAGCCTTGGGCCGTTCCGATCCCTACTTGGCCTCGTTGCAGGACTTGTCTGCAGACTTGGACGATGTCGAAGAAGAAACCTCGGCGGGAGGCGGCTCTGGAGATGTCGACGATCTGGGTCTACGCTCCCCAAGTACCCTCTACCATCACTTCCCGCAACCGTGGAAGTCGCTGGAAGTCAGCAGCTCTAACGCAGACCTAACGGTCTCGCCACAAGCGCTATCTCCCGCAGTGGTCTCGCCAGTGCGACAGCTCAGTACGATCGAGTCGACCGCAGAGATCGTGGCGGATTATGATTGCCCGCTGCGAGCTGGACCGGATGGGCACCTCAAATGCGCGTGGCAGCCACCCAGAGGCAATGTCAATGGCTTCCCCTCACTAGCCCGCGTGAAGTGAGTGGTTCCAGAGCACTGCGGTATTGTGCCTGCTGACGAAAATTCAAGGGAGCATGTCGGTAGCCACGGTCTACTCTGCCCTGACTGTGACCAGGTCTTTACGGTCCCGACACGCTACAAAGATCACCGCAGGAGCAGGCTGGAGTCTGGCGCATGCGGTGCGTTGGGCATGCAGAAGAGCAACTTCCCTAACCACATCCAACTGCCTTCGGATGTCATCCTCGCCTACTTCGCGAGACCGGCTCACAAGGACGGCAAGTCTGCATGGCTCAGCGGCTACAAGATTCTCCATCCCAACTGGCATTCCGAAGGCCACCTTGCATCTCCATGTAAGACAGCCGACTGCCCGTGTCATGACTCGGACTGACCATACGCTAGCTTACCGTCATAATACCTCGCTTCAGGGAGCAGATCAGCATCTTCACGGTTCCGAAGCTGTGGCATCTTCTAGACTGCCTTCGGTGGGCCAACCAGATATCACCGGCTCAGATGGCCAGCGAGCTCAAAGGAGCGACGTCCTTGGTTGCCCGAGCGCACTACATCAAACGAGCTTTGCTTATGTGGGCCACACCGAGCAGCGTAACCAACCGATTGCCAGCACTAGTGATTATCCTAGAGGCATGGAGTTCTCACAGACAGGCGACGAGGAGATGTTCTGGATAAATGACGGAAATGTGGGCTCGATGGAAGTCGACGACCTTGGATATGCCCAGGACTCTGGTCTGCTCAACATGTCAGGCGCCGTGACCAACCCTGTCCATGTGACAACCGGCTCTTCTGGCATTTCTCCAATGGCTCCGGAGACCACATCTGGCCGTCATCCAGATGCCGCGAATGAGTCAGTCATGGCGTCGTTCTTGCCCCAAGGATCTTGGTCGGCCACAACGGCAGGGGCAGCAGTCCAGGAGCTCCACGTGCGGGAGGCTTCACGCAGCACATCGCAACGACGAGGCAGATCTCAAGAAAGCAAAAGTATAGATTCTGCCGTACATATGAAGGACTCGCAATGCAGCTCTGGCGCCCCACCGAATCTATCCAAAGCGACACATGGTGATCCTACACCCGAGATGAGCGGACCTAGCAAGATCAGAGTCTCGACGCCGGCTCGCAAGATCGCCATGAAGCGTGTGGAAAGGCTCATCGCCCAGGTCCTCGAGCTCCATGCTAAGATCCAGACGCTCGGCATAGAGAACCGATCCCTGCATGCACGAGTCGGCGAGATCGGGTGCGAGAAGGAGAAGCTCGAGATGATCCTGGTGAAGATCCGGATGGAGCCCTTGGAGTGGGAGGACGCTTCCGACGAGGAGATGGTGGAGATGGCTCAGACACTCAGTGCCAGCATGCAGAACATCAAGCGCCTGTTATCTGATTGAGACGGATGGCCTGACTCTCTTTTCCTGCAACAGGCTGCGAAGCTCACTGTGGAAAGCCAGCCGCCGACACCTCCTGCCTCTGCTACTCACCCTACTCTGGATCTTGGCCTGCAAGACGGAGCAGCAAGCTGGTCAGGCACGGATCCATATCTGGCCAAACTCGACATCTAGCATCAGCGAGGCGATGATCACATCCTGCGGCACTTTCACCATCGGATCCGGTTCGGTCTTGCGCGAGTCAGAGCCTCGCACGGCACGCTGCTTGCAACTCACCTCGCCAGTCTTGCCACTTGTACCTCGACCCGGCCCCTTGATTACCCAGATGGGCTGTCAGGAACGTGAACTGGGGCAACCACGTGTCTGAGTAACGTTTGGTTGAGCCTGACAAGTTCGATCGGTCGCGTGGGGGATGGTCACCGTCATCCAAGGCGGCATACCGGTCACTATGCTGAATATGCCGGAACGCCAAACCCCAAACGCCGCGCGATTCCCAGTACTTCCCTGCTGCTGGCCGTTCCGCGCTACACCCTGCAGGCCTGACTAACGCCTTCGAACCCACGACACGCTGCGGGAGGGCGACCGCTCTCACGCGTTGATCCCATGCCGCCACACCTCCTGCTCCTCCCGGGCGGAGTAAGCGCTGACCCGCAGCAGATCCTGCATCTGCCCATCACTCACGAACAGCACCTCTCTCGCCATGAACCACCGGAGGCCCTCCGTGCACGGCGGCAACGTCAGGCTGCCCTGATACGTCCAGAACTCCTTCAATCGGTTTACATCCTCGACCGCAAGACTGATGTCGATGTCCGCGGGTGCGGCGCCTTCGGTGTCACTGGGCGCGATGTACGTGGGCAGCTGGCCGAAGAAGGGGGATTCGAAGTTCGCCGCACCGGGATCGACACGGAAGCCGACGACGGCGCGGTAGTCGCCTTGCGCGTTCTTGTGGACGAAGTGGAGTTCTACTTTCGTACGGACGCCGGAGACGAGGTGCTCGCCTGGGGCGTGGGTGTGTAAGCTTGCTAGGTACCTGACAACGGAGGCCACAATCATCAGCATGCGTCTTTGACGCCCGGAAGAACAGGCCGGTCACCCACACCGTCTCGTTCTTGCCATCCTCCTCGAAGGTCATGGCCGGGAGCGTGGTGTAGTCACCCTCCGGATGGTCGATCGCGAACGACGGGCCATAACCTCCGTTTGTGAGGACCCCGGTAACGTTTCTCGGGTAGTCGAAGTACACCTTTTGATTGCTGGCAAGACCCTGCTCAAGTCGGAGATGGATCGGGGACTGCTGGGTCCCTACCTGGCACAAATCATATTCTGCTTCGGATCAGCGGCTGCATGGTCAGGCCTGTCTGAGCGTACGGGCCTGGATCGAGCTTGCCCCAGTCGGCGGTGACCTCGTAAGTCCACTTGAGTTCTGCTCCCGACTCGGCGCCGTTGGACAGTGGCAGACAGCCTGTTACGAAAGGCACAGTGGCCACGAAGGCTGTGAGCCACGAGGAGATCATCGTTCAGATTGGGATCGTTGATTGGATGGGGAATAGGTAGGGATGTCTGTGAATGTCGTCTACTCCCTGGTGGCACTTGTGGATCTTATACATGGCTCCTCGAGGCTCCCTCGCAAGCAGGATGTCTGACGGGCTGATGAGCGGTCTGTTCGTTCCACCCATGGCGGCTACCCATGCTCAACTCGTGGTAGATGCGCTGTTGGGATGAGTGAGCCCAAGAAATGCACTGCTCGCGCCAAGGTCTACCATGGTGGTCTTTGTAATTATAAAGGATGTGAAGCGGCCGCCGTCGTCAGCAGCTGATATCAAGCGATGGATGCCAAGTTCGTGCTTATACTTGGCCTCAGCTATATCAGACTACAGTACGTCCTCGACTCGGTGCTCAGGTCAGGGCATCTTTCTGGCCTCGATGGATGCGCGCGCGTGATCGGATTGCGCATGAGGTATGGCCCCCAGTGTCGAGTACTGAGGAGTGAAGCGTCGGCGGTGGCTTAGCCTTCGAGTCCCTGTCCATATCGTACCCTGCCTTTTGCGAAAGCGGCCTTCCACCCGCCTACGCACTGCCTCGTAGCTCGCACGCTTAGGCTTCACCAGATCTCATGGGTGGGATGGCGGGCGGTCACTTTGGTTGACGCAGGTCATGATGCCCTCCAGACATCCGCCAAGCTTGCGCTCCTTCGCTCTTCGTGGCCAAGTGTTGGCTCCAGAGGAGGAGCGTCTTTCCGAGTCTCCAACGATGTAGGGCAACATCGTCTGCTCGAGCCTAGGAATCATGACCCTGCCTGGATGCAAAGATCAGTTCTAGGTACGCTTGATCGATGGGAGCCCTATGCCAAGCCAGCGAGAGCAGACACCCAATTCCCTTGATTTCGTACTTCTTCCTGATCAATCCCTTGTCTTTCTCCTCACTGAGGTAGCACGACCGCCGTCGACAGTCGGTCGCCTTGGGCGTCTCTTGACGGGAGTCCAGAGGGTCGCCTGAGCCGAGAAGCCTCAGATGCCATTGCTCCTCATGAGACGCTTTCACGGCGCCACCGGGACGACCAAATCGGCCATGCTCTCCATGGATATTGCGGAGCCATCTGTCTCGACCGTGAGAGTCTCGGAGAGATGTTCCACAATGTGAAGCGCACACGAGCCATCATGCCCGGCCGGTGGCACCACCAAGCGACAAACTTCCGGACCCCTCAATCAGCCAGCCACGGCGCCAGCTCACCAGCTCAGCTTGCTCAGGTACGAGGTCTTACCTGCATCCTACAGCTTGCCTTCTGTAGCCAGTGGACGGTACTGTACCACGCCAGAGTAGCCGTGATGGCAGAGCTGTTGGTACTGTCTCACGACCCTGGCAGGCGAAACGCCCGAGACCCGGTAATGGCATATGCAAGGCGAAGTGGCTTCAATTGGCGGTGGACAGGTAAGAGTAAAAGAGCAGAGGGATGCCCATCCCGAGCCTTATGGTACTTCCAGTCTCATCTCCCCACTGTGCTACTCACTACATAAGAGCCCCCAAGGCGACCTCAGAATCAGGCCATCCCTTGATATGGCAGGCACATCGACTCAGCAGGCACAAGATGCCAATCTCGTGACCGCTATGCCAGTGAAGACCGGCGCACAAGCATACAGGCTTGAGATCGACGAGTTCATCCAAGACAATGCCGTCACCAATCTCTTCCTCCTGGCCTTGAATGCCATGTACAAGCACAGTCTCTACAACGACAACGGAAGTATCAATTGGTGGAGTTACTACAGCCTGGGCGGTAAGACATGAGTCGACGTCGACAAGTGGTCGCCTCTGCTCACGTCCGCAGGCATACATGGCCTTCCTCGAGAGGACTGGGCAGGCATCAAGCAGGATCGAGCGAATGGCTACTGTCACCATGGCATGGACACCTTTCCGACCTGGCATCGACCGTACATGTATCAATTCGAGGTCCGCCGCTATCGTCTTGTGCTACGTCCACAGCTTACCTGATCTGTACCCCAGCAAGCAATCTACGACAACATGGTCTCCATAGCGCACTCGTACACAGATCCCGCCTGGCAGAAGACCTACCTCGACGCCTGCGATCGCTTCAAGCTGCCCTATTGGGACGTGTGCATGCCTCGCAACAAGACCTCCGATGGCGCCACAGCCAAGGTTAAGGCTGCCAACGGCAATATCTGGCGCTGGGGCTTCCCCAAGATCTTCAAGTTGAAGGATGTCTTTGTCCGCCAGCCGAACAGTCCCGGTCAGCTGACCTCGATGCCAAATCCTCTATACCAGTTCTCCTTCCCGAAGCAAGCATGGCGGTCGTGACAGCAGGAAACTGATCGACTGGAACGATGCCGGGCTCGGCTGGGTCCAGCAATCCAACGGCCAATGGAAGTTCGACGCCAGTCGCTTCCTCACGGACCACACCGCTCGCACTCCTACGGTCGCTAGCGGCGGCGAGTCGGACTACGCGTTCCTCGAGGAGGCCATCCAGCTGCAGACGCAAGTGATGGCGACCAACATCTGGCATCTCCTCAACCCCGAGGAAGTGGGGGTCAACCTGCAGACCCGTGAGAGGGTCTTCATCAACCAGGACAAGCCGTGGAGCGTCTTCGCCAGCCACGCGGCGTCGCGCAGGGAGTTCGCGGCGCAGAGTCTGGAGGGCTGGCACGACAACATCCATAATCTGGTGGGCAGTGGCAAGGGGAAGTCGGGTGCGATGTCTGATCCCAGCGTTGCGGCTTTTGAGCCGGTGTTTTGGTTTCATCATAAGTGAGCGCTGCATCCGCCGTCGCTGCAAGGTCCTTGAGGGTATGGCTGACGACATCCAGCAATATCGATCGGCTCTTCGCAATCTTCCAGGCCCTCTATCCCGAGAAGTACGTCGACCCGGGGCACGCTCATAAGGGCGACACAGACGGGAACCAGAATCCGGTTGTGCTGGGCGACGATCAATTGTATCCATTCCGTGCAAAGTCGAGCGGCACTTGCTTCACCTCCAACGACAACATTGTCAAGGATTGGACAGGCACGGGGTACGCTGTGCCAGGCTTTGCAAAGTTGGAGCAAGCAGGGATAGATCAGATCGCGGTCTACCTCAGGGATACTTACTATTGGTACGTTTGAGATGCACGTCTTTATGCCTGACCTTGTACTGACTTTGCCAAAGGGCCACCGATGCTGCCGAGCCTCCCAAGACATTGAGCTGGCCGAAGGATCTCTCCCACGTCGAGGCGCTTACCGGCAAGCCCGAGCGGTCGACTGCGCCAGCCACGGTAGCAATCAAGGCCATGTCAATGACTGCCGGCAAGCCAACACTAGTCGCACGCTCGCTCCCCTTGGCGCACAAGCAAGCCGTGCACGATACCGCCATCGACGGCGCCATCAGCCTCGCCTCCGTGCAGCAGGTCATAGCGCAGCTCCCCACTGGCGCCGCGCAGCCCCCCACTCCGACGCATCCCGACACCCCTGCGAAGATGCGCACCTGGAACATCAACCTCCGGGTCAAGAAGTACGCCTTCAACGGCAGCTTCAACATCCACTTCTTCATCGGCCCCGTCGACGACGCCAAGTCCGAACGCTTCATGACGCGCATGAACGAGGTCGGCTTCTCGGGCGTCTTCGCCAGCCCCAAAGGCTCCGCGTGCACGAATTGCAAGAACAATGCCGCGATGGTCTACGAGGACACGGTGCCGTTGACCAGCAAATTGACCGAGTACCTCTCTGCGAGCCCAGGCGCGGTGGCCTTTTTGCCCGATGGGAGGACCTTGCAGAGTCTGGAGGTGAACGATGTGGTGCCGTTCCTGAAGGACAATCTGTCGTGGAAGCTCGTTGACACGGCGGGCGCACTGCTCCGGGGAGTCGAGCATAGCGGGTTGGAGGTCAAGGTCACGGACAGGCTGTTCACGCCGCCTAGTGCAGCTGATCCGTTGGGAGTCCACGAGCTGAGCCAGGTGCACGCGGAGATCACCGCTGGAAAGGTCGGTGGATTCAACGGCTAGAGTGGGGCGTCGCGCCACGGCCCATGAAGTGCTGCTGGCTGGGCGTCTGCGGACGGCGGTCAACCCGCGTGAGGATTTTGCCCGCGAGACCTGCCCGTTGTCGCGAATTGTCAAAGGGCATGCGACTTGGATGTCAGCAGAGCTTGTGCAATGGCATGCAACTCAAAGGTGTACTCTGAAGAATTTGTCCGGCACTTTTGTCGGATCCAAGAGTTCCACATCTCTCACATGCTCGATTTAGCCCATCTCCGCATGTTTGTGAGCATCGTCGTCTCACACGTGCGAAGCATTACCTGCGGCGAGTGATGTGCATCAGTGACGGGCCGAGCGATGTTTACTTGCCTCTTCAGGAAGACAGGCGACAGCAGATTCTCATGCAAGGCAGGTTCAGGACTTGTTTCAGGTCGTCAAGCGCCCCTAAAATTGCACAGGTAGCAGACAAGAGCCGCAGCCGACCGTGGTTACACTGTGTAATGCTCTAGATCGTCAAGTGTTAGCCCCATATTGCATCTTTGGCCCTGCCTCCGCCCCCAATATCGGGCGGCGTGGTGATAGTATAGCTCCAGGTCTCCACTGTTCAAAGGGTAGAACATCAGCGATCAGGTTCCAACAGATCCGCCGTACGGTGACTGGGTACTCACCTGCGTCAACAAAAAGGCGGTAGTGCAGTATACTCTGATCGCTCGTAGCCGGATTCGTGATACTGATGGCGCCAAACTTGCTGTTGCCATCCGGGATATACTTGATGCACACATCGCTCAGATACTCCTCGCTCGTAGAGGACTCCGCGTACGTCCGCACAGGCAGGTAGAACATCGATAATGGACTCGCGGAGAACTCGTGCACCGTCGCGCTCAGCGGCCACTTCTTCCTCTTCGTCCGCAGGCCGGTGGTCTGCGGCGTGAGCATCGGATTGAGTCCTAGCGCGCCTAGACCGATGGGGCCGAGCCCGATGATCTCTTCTTTCCCCTCCGGCGGCGGCGGGAAAGCAGTCGTGGCGAATTCGTGGCGGTCGCCCGAGAGCACGATGACGCCGATGCCGCCGCGGAGGCCGACGTCCCACATTGCCTCCAGGATGATTTGGCGCTCGCCTAGGTAGCCTCGCCAGGTGTCCTGGGCACCGAACCACCAGTTCTTGGTGAAGGGGATAGAGCTGACGACGATCTTCCACTTCACACCTGCTGGCTCGGGCGCTTTCAGCCATGCCAGAAGGTCGGCAAGCTGTTGATGGCCGAGCATGGTCTTGGTAGCGTCGCCGGTGACGGGATCCGTACCGTTCGTCTATACTCGCATTGCATGTCAGCATATCACGGAGGTTGTCCCAATCAAAAGCGACAACATGACGCTGCGATGGGCTCACTGGGGCTCAAGGGCCTGTACATACTAGAAGGCTGTCAGCAGGAGACCTTTGAGTCAATGGAGATTGTCTTTGACTTGCCGTCATCGTTCGGCGACCTATAGCGCCGCGTGTCTAGCATGAAGAAGGTTGCCGGTCCTTGCGTGAAACTGAAGTACGATTCGCCCGTACGAGCGGCGGGCGGATTGACTGAAGTATGGTAGTGCGTGTACGGATCATTAGCAGCAGCGAAGAGACCAGTGGTATTCGCCGACCAATCATTGGCGACTTCGTGGTCATCATAGGTATGTATCCAAGGCAATTCAGCGGCCGCAGGAGCCCAGTCCGGCGAAGCGTACGTCTGGCGGTACTCGCGCCGGTAGTCCCCGCGCGTGCTGGCGCCGTGGCGGCGCGGGACGTCGATATAGATGAAGTCGCCAAGGAAGAGCATGAATTGCGCCTTCAGCTGCGGGAGGGCGGAGGCGAGGTGGCGGAGGCCCGTGTTGGACAGTGCGTGGGACCAGGGGCTGTATGGGAAGTTGTTCTTCAGGCAAGATGTATGCAGGAAAGTCTGTCCAGGGTCTTCATTAGCTTTGGATGCCGTAGACTGGGGAGACAATTGCGTAGTTCATCAGAGAGGAGAAGTTGGGCCCTGTCTGCCGGACACTTGTGGGACTGGGAGTTGCTGATGTGTTGAGGTAACAACTCTGTCCAATTCTAACGGAGATCTTGGAATACATACTGCAAAGCTGTTAGCAGAATCCTACATCCCAGCTATCTAAGCCTTCAAGCCTACCATATATCCCAGTGGTGCCTAGGCGTTCAGACGTCCGCCCGGCAACCGGAGCCGTGACAAGATATCCCGTGTGATTGTTGCTCACCACCCATTGGAAGCGTGTGTCGGGCGTCAGCCTGTTCAGCGTGAACGTGCCCGTAAAGTCAGTGCTCTCGTCCAGCCAGTCTACACTGCCGCCAGCCTTCCAGGCGGAGTCATGCGCCACGCCGCCAGCCGCCACGCCCAAGTAAGGCGGGTCCGCGTATCGGTACGAGATGA
Source organism: Teratosphaeriaceae sp. CCFEE 6253 (assembly GCA_033119285.1). NCBI lineage: Eukaryota > Fungi > Ascomycota > Dothideomycetes > Mycosphaerellales > Teratosphaeriaceae > Teratosphaeriaceae sp. CCFEE 6253. Next base: position 16,532 of record JAWDJV010000369.1, read on the forward strand.
AGAGTGGGTACTGTCCTGCGTCTGGCTCGCGGACTAGGACCTTGGCCGAGTTGGGCGAGACGTAGCCTGTGCGTGCGAACGAGAGGTCGTGAGCAGGGTGGAAGAAGCGGGCACGGTAGACGAGGTCGGCGACCATCGCTGCCAGAGCTAGGTTGATGGCGAAGGTGAGGAAGCTGTAGAAGAGACTGGTGGGACTGGGAAGGCCTGATAACAAGGTCCATAGCACGTGTGGGTCTTTCTCCTCGAGTATGAGCGTTTCTTTGACGTCGAGTTCCTGGGCAACGCCGCGCGCAGATGTCTCGCCATCATCTTCGTCTGCGCTGTGGCTTGGCCCCGGTACGTCCCGCGTGACGATGTCTAATATCTCTGCGACGACTTCATAGGGTGAAGTATGCGTGAAGTTGTAGATGAAGCTGGGGATGTAGACAGCGAGCAGGGCGAAGATGGCGGGAGGGAATGGCTGCTAAGTGTGAGCTCGGTCCAACCGACACGTGTACAGCGAGACTTGACTGACATGGCCTGGTATCTGGGAAAGACGTTGTCAGCTGTGTCGTCGTATGATGCCTTCCGGCGCAACATGGCCGCTGTACCCATCGCAAGAAGACGTATGCGCCGGCTCGGATCGCAAGTGAGGATAGAGCTGTCGCGTACTTGACGAGGTCGTTGAGCCCACTACTGGCCATTATAAGCGGCTGCTATCGGGTATCAATGCTCGGCGCGGCCATTTTCGCGTTGGGTAGGATGGTCGTTTGTCTCGCGAGACGCGACACTTTCGCGATAGCGATGACGCCTACTCCGCCAAGCCTCGACTTCAGCTGCACATGTATTGGATGTATGATGCATGCGATACCTACATATGTATACGTGCTAGTCTAATGTAGTCTGGATTATCTGCATATCCATAGTGCTCGGATCCGTTTTGTTCCAATGACGGAACGTTGCAAGCGTGATAGATTTCCCACAAGGTACGCACGATTTGAGATAGTGACTGTGGCAAATCTATAGCTGCAGCTGTAACCAGAGGCACGGAGTACATCAAAACCTATCTAATATCCCTCCTCACAGCGACCTTGCTATGGGCACCCTTTCGCTACAACACTGCTCGGGGTGCGCTCTCGGCGAATGCCGAGACGTCCAATAGCCACCCGTACAGGCCATCCCCGGGAATACGTACATTGTCTCGTGGTTACTCCGACGAATCAGCGGATGACGCCTAGCTCCTGTGATCGTCCTTGTGCGACGCGGCCGCCAATGACTTTAGATCACTACCGAGACACTGGTCCACTCAGCGTCGTGGAGTCCAGCATCCGGTACATCTATCACTGTGGCAGCAAACGAGCCAGAGGCGAGGCTGTCTGAGCTGCAGAACTCCCGAGACATCGGCGGCCGGAAAAATCTCCTTTGTCCCGCCGCGGACTCTACACACGCGAGGCCCAGATGCGCCCTGTATTCGGAGAGTCGGTTGCTCATTGGACGTAGCAGTATTCGCTTAGCAGGTCTGAATCATGCAGAGTATGAATCAGCATTCAGCCGGATGGCCTTCCTCGGCGACGAAGCAGGTGAGGTTCCGGCGCTCACGGCACTTGAAGCGCATATCGACTGGTTGGCTTTCCGGGCAAGTCATGATATCGCGTTTCGACTCTGGCGGTGCGTTACATCCATGCCATTCCGCCGCGTCGGAGCCCGCGAGGCCGAAGGCGAGGGATGCGGTGCGGTGTATCAAACCATCCAGTCGTGCGTGCGACAGCCTCAGATATACTTGTAAGGATTCATGATTCCATTCTGCAGCACACGCAAGTCAGCACAAATCCAACACACCCAGTCACCCCACCCTCCCAGCACCAAGACTTCACTCACCGGATCAAAAGTCTCCTTGACCATCCCCATCAATCCGATCATCGTCTCGCTCCTCGAGTATCCCACATACGCCTTCTTCGCCAAGCCTAGCCCATGCTCCGCACTGATACTCCCCTGCCTCTTGCTCACCCATTCGTAGACCCACGGCTCTAGCGCCTTCTCCACTTCAGGCTCATACCTTCGCACACAGACATTGAGGTGCAGATTTCCGTCGCCCATATGTCCGTAGCCCATCACACCTTTGACTGGGAAGGACTCATCATCCGCATGCATGAGTCCGTTGTTCGTGAAGCGCTCGCGGGCCTCCTCCACCAGGGTGTAGAGTTCAGGGAGCGGGATCGAGAGGTCGTACTTGTAGACCCCTCCCCAATGCTGACCGGCTTCGCTGATACCCTCGCGACACGCCCAGAGACTCTGTTGTTGGGTAGCTGACTCTGCCACCACGCCATCGGCTACGATCTCCTCGCCCATGACCGACTCAAGAAAAGTGTTTAACTTCTCGCTATCGTGGTCAGGGTTTGAGCCGGAAGTTTCTATGAGACAGTAGAAAGGGTACCCGCCTTCTAGCGGTAGTTTCGCACCAGAAGCCTGGTGGTAGAGGGACTGGGACTCCGCGTCCATGAGCTCGAACGCCGACAGGATCTCGCC
>JAWDJV010000370.1:0-18972 GCA_033119285.1 Teratosphaeriaceae sp. CCFEE 6253
CGACGACTACACCCTTACGAGTTTGAGCAGACGATGCTCTAACTACGATCCATGTTCTAGACCTACAGGCAAATCAACAACGTCGAGGAGTACAACTACTTATACGTTCGAGAAGCTGTACTAATAGGAAGTGTATTCTACCCAAGCGGAGGATACCTTACACTAACGGGGATTGCCATCTCTAGACAAATAAGAGATCGCGTACAAACCGTTGCACAGCGATACAAGGAGATCGAGCAAATCCAGGCCAAATACTAGGACGATAAGATCCCAGAGTAAGAGATGAAACGGCAATGCACGAACTATATGTTACAGTAGTCGATACCTCTACTTATGCTAAACGGATTGATACCTACGACCTACACAGGAAGGATCTTTCAATATTACTAAGCTACGCTTAAGGGATAAGTCACGATAATACAGCACGGAGGAAGGATCACATTCAGATCTAAGGGTAGACCCCTTAATTAGGAAATCTGCCTTAACGATACTAGGACCTCCGCTACACAGTCAAAAAACTAATAAGACCCGTCGATGAGAGTAGATCACGGGAACTCAACAATACGAATGCTTAGACGACTTTAGTACCGGTCTTCCGCACTAAATGCATTATGGATAGACACGAAACCTACGCTATGATTGACTCCGGAGCTAGCGGAACATTCATATCATCACGGTTTGTAAGCCACTACGGGATCGCTACCCGAAAGAAGAAAAACGGCGGATACGAATTAACGGCCGTCGATAGCTCGTTACTACCCGACGTAGACAGTAAGACAATGCTACTGCAACTGATCTTCTAACAGCACTACGAGACGGTTGTCCTAGATATTGTGCCTATAGCTAGGCATAATATCGTTCTAGGCACTCCTTAGTTAGAACGACACAACCCCTATATCGAATAGAGGAAACGAGTACTTACTTTTGAGAGATGTCTTTACGTTATCGACATTAACCCTTTACATCGGTAGAGTTCGGTAAAGGATAAGGGAAGGACGGACACACAACTCCGCCAACCGACAACGACGCCACAGTTTAGCTCAAGTTCGACAGATACTAGCAAGGTCCTGCAGGGTCATAAGGTTAGAACTAATAAAGGACACGACGCACCTTCGGACATCCCTAAAGAGTTCCAAAAATGGAAGCGGCTCTTTTAGGAAGAGACAGGGCTCGATGCCTTGCCTAAGCACTAACTATGGGACTACAAGATCAGACTCCAGCCTAATAAGGATCCACTATAGGGACCACTTTACGCATTATCACAACGAGAACTAGAAGAACAACGCAAGTAGATCGACAAGTACTTAGCTAAGGGCTGGATACGCAAATCCTAGTTACCTGCGGCCTTACTAGCAATGTTCGTTCCGAAGAAACCAGACAAGCTACGGATGGTTATCGACTACAGACGACTCAATGCGATCACGATTAAGAATCGGTACCCGCTACCGAACATCGAAGAAATAAAGAACAGGCTCACCGGAGTACAATAGTTCACTAAGATCGACCTACGCGACGCCTTTCACGGCATACGCATAGCCGAAGGTAAGGAATAGAAGACCGCCTTTAGGACACGCTTTAGACTCTATGAGTTCTTAGTAATGCTATTTAGTCTTACTAATACACTAGCTACCTACTAGGAAATCATTAACGAGACGCTTTGACACATCCTCGACATCATCGTTATTGCCTATATAGACGACCTACTAGTGTTCACAAAGGGCAGCCGAGAACAACACATTAAGGATGTCGACACCGTCTTCGAACGACTAGACAAGGCAGGATGCCGAACCGCACTAGAAAAGTGCAAGTTCTTTAGGAAAGAAGTCGACTTCCTCGGATTCATCGTTAGCGTTAATGGAATACGCATAGACCCCGAGAAGATCACGTCCATTATAGAATAGCCGGCTCCTAAAACAGTTAAGGACGTCTAGGCATTCCTAGGACTTACGAACTACAACCGCAAGTTCATTTAGGACTACTCTAAGATCGCTACGCTACTTACGAACCTTACAAGGAAGGACATCGTGTTTAATTAGGGAGCAGACTAGGAAAAGGCGTTCCGTCGCCTCAAACAAGCAAGTGCATCCGCACCGACACTAGCTATATTCGACCCAAAAAAGAAAGTCATTATCGAAACCGACGCATCCGACTTTGCTATTAGGGCTTGCCTTACTTAAGAAGAGAACGGCAACCGACACCCTATCGCATATTTCTTAAGGAAGATATTACTAGCGGAACAGAACTACGAAATCTACGACAAGGAGCTGCTAGCAATCGTCGCAGCATTGCGCTATTGGAGAATATACTATAAGGGAGCAACCGGACTAACTATCTACTCGGATTACAAGAACCTACAATATTTCACGACTACTAAGGATCTTTCGAGACGACAGTGTCGATAGTCAGAGCTACTCGGACAATACTAGTTCGACATTATATACACTCTAGGCAAGGACAATAGGCGCGCCGACGCGCTAAGCAGACGAATCGACTATATAGAAGATACTTCGTTAAAACCATAACGAATCCTCAAGATCAACAAGGACGGCAGCTTAAGCGCAGATGCTCAAGAGTTCAATACTACCTTACGAATACTCCGCGATAACCAAGAACAGTTCCTAGTCGAACATAGGAAGTTTAAGGTACTACCCGGAAAAGAGGACAACTGCATTCGAGATTACTACGACGGACCGACACTCGGCCACCCTAGGATCGCTCGAACGACGGAACACGTACGACGCAACTTCGTGTTCCCCGATATGAGACGGAAAGTCTCTAAGTACATTAAGCGATGCGACAACTGCAACAAAAACAAGGCCTCGCGGCACGCCAAATACGGAAATCTGGAATTCCGCGAACTACCTTAGCAGCCTTGGGACGAAGTCACGATGGACTTTATCGTTAAGCTTCCTAAGTCAAAGGACCCAGTACTAGAAGTACAACATAACTCTATACTAGTTATAGTCGATCGACTCACGAAATACTTACACTTCATCCCTTATAGCGAGTCTATTAACGCGGAGCAGTTAGGCTGCCTCGTGCTTAATAGACTTGTGCGCTACTATGGGATACCGATAGTCTTTATTACGGACCGAGACAAGCTCTTCACATCCAACTACTAGAAGACGCTCGTCGCAGCAATGGGAATTAAGCATAAGCTGTCTATAGCTTTTCACCTACAAACGGATGGACAGACAGAACGAAGCAACTAGTCGCTAGAAGCATACCTACGCCACTACGTCAATTATACGCAGGACAACTGGGTCTTACTATTGCCTATAGCACAGATCGCACTCAACAACAACGCTTCCGAAACTACTAGACAAACGCCGTTCTTCGCTAATCATAGTAGGGATCTAAACCTGTTTATGGAACCACGACTTAGGCCGCAGACCGACAAGGCCTTAGCTAACTCTGGATTACTTAAGGACATCTATGCTACTATGCGACAAGCAATCGCCAAATCCTAAAGTGCCTTAACAAACAGCCGACACAAAGACTCAAAAATGGCGCCTCTACTTAAGAAGGGGGATAAGGTGTACCTCCTTACGAAGAACCTTAAGACACGACGAGGTACAAAGAAACTAGATTATATAAAGGTCGGACCATTTTTAGTCGACGAACAAAGGGGCAAGGCTAGCTACAAGCTCAGCCTACCTAAAGATGCTAGGATACACCTAGTGTTCTACATCTCACTCCTGGAACCAGCGGACCCGGACTCTACGCTTTAGACGACGTTCTACTTCGAACTACAGGAAGACGACGAGTTCATTGTCGAAGAAATCCTAGAAGAACGAGGTTAGCATTACCTCGTTAAGTAGAAGGGATACCCCAAAGAGGACAATACCTAGGAACCTAAGGACTACCTTACCTATTGCTCTGTGAAGCTGCGCCAATTCCGCTAGTCGCAGCAGGAAAACTCTAGAATTCCGCATCGGGGATTATCGAGAACTTAGCCTAAGAAGGGATAGGAAGTTGGAACACGCCTTCCAATTCCTCCGGAACACCCTCTGGCTCTAATAGACATTCGGTAGGAGCCTCTAGAGCGCCTGCACCCTTAGAAGGCAGCTTCTGTAACTCGACAAACTCCTTACTTATCGCCTTCTCTTCCCGGTCCTCCGCTACGCGTAGCTGCTTGCGCAAACGATGTACACGAGATATAGCCTCGGTTACCTTCTCCTCGGCTTCGTCTAGCTAACGCTTCAGCTTACGACGCTAACTCCGCAATCGTTCCTACTCCGTCTATATAATAGTCACGTTACACCCGGAGTAACCCCGTCGCACGCATTGCGAATAACAACCAAATCGAACATCCACTACACACCTCGGACGATCTCTTCCTTCTGGCACCTTCGCGTCCCGATAGAAAGAACAGGGAGACGGCATTTCGTTTCCTTCGGATTCGATAACAAGTGCTTGTCGTTTACGGCGTTCTTTTCGTGTTAGCGGTTCTCCGCTTATAATAAAGGGACATGGAATGCACTCACGACAGAAGCTCGAGGACGAGCTAGAAGATAAGGAGGGGGTAATGTTACGAACATACGCTAGGCTACGCAGGAAGACATAGCCGCGAGAAGTTCACAGCTAACGGAACCAGCTAAGGCATAACGTGGCGCACGTGACTAACTAACGGTTACACAACTTAGTCGAACCGACCAGTCGACTACCGACATAGTCGAACGACTATACAGTCGAACCGACCGGTTGACTAGCAACATAGTCGAACGGTCAAACGAGACACGAATCTCCTTTGTATATATCGCGATGGATCTCTATATAGGTAGTTCGTATTCAACTTATGTTTCAATCTAACTGAAAGGTCTTCGTATACTAACGCTCAGTGATTCACTTAGAGAGGTTTATTAGGTTCTACTAACACAGAGAGAAGTATTCCCATACCCGTGTCTTAATACTAACTAAGCCTACCGAGCTCTACTACGTCGAGACGACTTTGTCGGATCGCAACACGTAGCCGCAAGGTGCAACTACAGCAGCGTAGGGCTAACACGCAGCCTTACGAGGTCAACGTCATAACCAGAACGGACAACGAGTTACCGATCGAAACGACTCGCGGCGAATGCGACACTACGGCTCAAGAAGAGCCCAAGCACGCTTGGATGCATTGGACGGCTTGCTACGACGACTCATGCACGACGCATTAGTCCTCTAAGAATAACGAGGGGTATTTCCCTAGCGGCCTACGTAAGTATCGCAAGGAACTCAACGTCATTGAAAGGCATAGATAGGACACTATTTACGATGACCTCCCTCTAGATAACGAGGTGCCAGTATCGCGCCTACCATTACTACAGCAGGCTAGAGACGACGGCTATTACGCCCAAGGAAGGTCTCTACCTCCGCTTATGCGAGAGGACACGACCCTACACTATAACTACGAAGACTCGACGGAAGAAGAGAGCGACACCGAATCGAACATACAGGCTATAGTGCTCTAGAGCACGAGACAACCCGATTACGACCAAATCATAGACCTAGGAGTACTACTAGAGGTCGATAGTTCCATAACCAATTAAGAACCAACGCCGGAAGAATCCGAAGACGAATATTCCGACGACGACGAACTAGACGACAACGAGGTACTCAACTTTACAGTAGATAGACTAGAACCAATCCGACGAATAGTCCTCTACCTAGCCTAACGATTCGAGGAGATGTTTCCTAAGATATCCGGGAAGCGACGACTACACCCTTACGAGTTCGAGCAGACGATGCTCTAACTGCGATCCATGTTCTAGACCTATAGGCAAATCAACAACGTCGACGAATACAACTACTTATACATTCGAGAGGCTGTACCAATAGGGAGTATATTCCACCTAAGCGGAGGATACCTTACACTAACGGGGATTGCTATTTCCAGACAAATAAGAGATCGCGTGCAAACCGTTACATAGCGATACAAGGAGATCGAGTAAATCCAGGTCAAATACTAGGACGATAAGATCCCAGAGCAAGAAATGAAACGGCAATGTACAAACTACATATTACAGTAGTCAATACCTCTACTTATGCCAAACGGATTGATACCTACGACCTACACAGGAAGGATCTTTCAATATTACTAAGCTACGCTTAAGGGATAAGTCACGATAATACAGCACGGAGGAAGGATCACATTCAGATCTAAGGGTAGACCCCTTAATTAGGAAATCTGCCTTAACGATACTAGGACCTCCGCTACACAGTCAAAAAACTAATAAGACCCGTCGATGAGAGTAGATCACGGGAACTCAACAACACGAATGCTTAGACGACTTTAGCACCGGTCTTCCGCACTAAATGCATTGTGGATGGACACGAAACCTACGCTATAATTAACTCCGGAGCTAGCGGAACATTCATATCATTACGGTTTGTAAGCTACTACGGGATCGCTACCCGAAAGAAGAAAAACGGCGGATACGAATTAACGGCCGTCGATAGCTCGTTACTACCCGACGTAGACAGTGAGACAATGCCACTGCAACTGATCTTCTAACAGCACTACGAGACGGTTGTCCTAGATGTTGTGCCTATAGCTAGGCATAATATCGTTCTAGGCACTCCTTAGTTGGAACGACACAACCCCTATATCGAATAGAGGAAACGAGTACTTACCTTTGAGAGATGTCTTTACGTTATCGACATTAACCCTTTACATCGGCAGAGTTCGGTAAAGGATAAGGGAAGGACGGACACACAACTCCGCCAACCGACAACGACGCCACAGTTTAGCTCAAGTTCGACAGATACTAGCAAGGTCCTACAGGGTCATAAGGTTAGAACTAATAAAGGACACGACGCACCTTCGGACATCCCTAAGGAGTTCCAAAAATGGAAGCGGCTCTTTTAGGAAGAGACAGGGCTCGACGCCTTGCCTAAGCACTAACTATGGGATTACAAGATCAGACTCCAGCCTAATAAGGATCTACCATAGGGACTACTTTACGCGCTATTACAACGAGAACTAGAAGAACAACGCAAGTAGATCGACAAGTACTTAGCTAAGGGCTAGATACGCAAATCCCAGTTACCTGCGGCCTTACTAGCAATGTTCGTTCCGAAGAAACCAGACAAGCTACGAATAGTTATCGACTACAGACGACTCAACGCGATCACGATCAAGAATCGGTACCCGCTACCGAACATCGAAGAAATGAAGAACAGGCTTACCGGAGCACAATGGTTTACTAAGATCGACCTACGCGACGCCTTTCACGGCATACGCATAGCCGAAGGTGAAGAATGGAAAACCGCCTTTAGGACACGCTTTAGACTCTACGAGTTCTTAGTAATGCCATTTAGTCTTACTAATGCACTAGCCACCTACTAGGAAATCATTAACGAAACGCTTCGACACATCCTCGACATCATCGTCATTGCCTATGTAGACGACCTACTAGTGTTCACAAAAGGCAGCCGAGAACAACACATTAAGGATGTCGACACCGTCTTCGAACGACTAGACAAGGCAGGATGCCGAACTGCACTAGAAAAGTACAAGTTCTTTAGGAAGGAAGTTAACTTCCTCGGATTCATCGTTAGCGTCAATGGAATACGTATAGACCCCGAGAAGATCACGTCCATTATAGAATAGCCGGCTCCTAAAACAGTAAAGGATGTCTAGGCATTCCTAGGACTTGCGAACTACAACCGCAAGTTCATACAGGACTACTCTAAGATCGCTACGCTACTTACGAACCTTACAAGAAAGGACATCGTATTCAATTAGGGAGCAGACTAGGGGAAGGCGTTCCGACGCCTTAAACAAGCAAGTGCATCCGCACCGACACTGGCTATGTTCGACCTAAAGAAGAAAGTCATTATTAAAACCGACGCATCCGACTTTGCTATTAGGGCTTACCTTACTTAAGAAGACAACGGTAACCGACACCCTATCGCATACTTCTTAAGGAAGATGTTACTAGCGGAACAGAATTACGAAATCTACGACAAAGAACTGCTCGCAATCGTCGCAGCATTGCGCCATTGGAGAATATACTATAAAGGAGCAACCGGACTCACTATCTACTCGGATCACAAGAACCTGCAATACTTTATAACTACTAAGGATCTTTCGAGACGACAATGTCGATGGTTAGAGCTACTCGGACAATACCAGTTCGACATTATATACACTCTAGGCAAGGACAATAGGCGCGCCGACGCGCTAAGCAGACGAATCGACTATATAGAAGATACTTCGTCCAAACCACAACGAATCCTTAAGATTAACAAGGACGGTAGCTTAAGCGCAGATGCTTAGGAGTTCAATGCCACCTTGCGAATACTCCGCGATAACTAAGAACAGTTCCTAGTCGAACATAGGAAGTTTAAGGTACTACCCGGAAAAGAGGACAACTGCATTCGAGATCACTACGACGGACCGACACTCGGCCACCCTAGGATTGCTCGAACTACGGAACACGTACGACGCAACTTCGTGTTCCCCGATATAAGACGAAAGGTCTCTAAGTACATTAAGCGATGCGACAGCTGCAACAAGAACAAGGCCTCGCGGCACGCTAAATACGGAAACCTAGAGTTCCGCGAACTACCTTAACAGCCTTAGGACGAAGTCACGATGGACTTCATCGTTAAGCTTCCTAAGTCAACGGACCTAGTACTAGGAGTACAACACGACTCTATACTGGTTATAGTCGATTGACTTACGAAATACTTACACTTCATCCCTTATAGCGAGTCTATCAACGCGGAGCAGTTAGGCTACCTCGTGCTTAATAGACTTGTACGCTACTATAGGATACCGATAGTCTTCATTACGGACCGAGACAAGCTCTTCACATCTAACTACTAGAAGACGCTCGTCGCAGTAATGGGAATCAAGCATAAGCTGTCTATAGCTTTTCACCTATAGACGGATGGACAAACAGAACGAAGCAACTAGTTACGGGAAGCGTACCTACGCTACTACGTTAATTATGCGCAGGACAACTAGGTCTTACTGTTGCCTATAGCACAGATCGCACTCAATAACAACGCTTCCGAAACTACTAGACAAACACCGTTCTTCGCTAATCATAGCAAAGATCCGAACCTGTTTATGGAACCACGACTTAGGCTACAGACCGACAGGGCCTTAGCTAACTCTGGATCACTTAAGGACATCCATGCTACTATGCGACAAGCAATCGCTAAATCCCAAAGTGCCTTAACAAGCAGCCGACACAAGGACTCAAAAACGGCGCCTCTACTTAAGAAGGGGGATAAGGTATACCTCCTTACGAAGAACCTTAAGACTCGACGAGGTACGAAGAAACTAGATTATATGAAAGTCGGACTATTTTTAGTCGACAAATAAAGAGGCAAGGCTAGCTACAAGCTTAGCCTACCTAAAGATGCTAGGATACACCCAGTGTTCTATATCTTACTCCTAGAACCAGCGGACCCGGACTCCACGCTACAGACGACGTTCCACTTTGAACTATAGGAAGATAATAAGTTCGTTATCGAAGAAATCCTAGCAAAACGAGGTTAGCATTACCTCGTTAAATGGAAGGGATACCCCAAGGAGGATAATACCTAGGAACCTAAGGACCACCTTACCTATTGCTTTGCGAAACTGCGCTAATTCCGCTAGTCGCAGCAGGAAAACTCCAGAATTCGGCGTTAGGGATTATCGAGAACTCAGCCTAGGAAGGGATAGGAAGTTAGAACACGCCTTCCAATTCCTCCGGAACACCCTCTAGCTCTAACAGGCATTCGGCGGGAGCCTCTAGAGCGCCTGCACCCTCGGAAGGCAGTTTCTATAGCTCGACAAACTCCTTACTTATCGCCTTCTCTTCCCGGTCCTCCGCTACGCGTAGCTGCTTGCGTAAACGATGCACACGAGACATAGCCTCGGTTACCTTCTCCTTAGCCTCGTCTAGCTAACGCTTCAGCTTACGACGCTAACTCCGTAATCGCTCCTACTCCGTCTATGTAACAGTCACGTTACACCCGGAGTAACCCCGTCGCACGCATTACGAACAACAACCAAATCGAACATCTACTACACACCTCGGACGATCTCTTCCTTCTGGCACCTTCGCGTCCCGATAGAAAGAACAGGGAGACGGTATTTCGTTTCCTTCGGCTTCGATAACAAGTGCTTGTCGTTCACGGCGTTCTTTTCGTGTTAGCGGTTCTCCGCTTATAATAAAGGAACATAGAATGTACTCACAAGAGAAGCTCGAGGACGAGCTAGAAGATAAGGAGGGGGTAATGTTACGAACATGCGCTAGGCTGCGTAGGAAGATATAGCCGCGAGAAGTTCGTAGCTAACGGAATCAGCTAAGGCATAACGTGGCGCACGTGACCGACTAACGGTCACACAACTTAGTCGAACCGACTAGTCGACCACCGACATAGTCGAACTACCATACAGTCTAACCGACCGGTTGACTAACAACATAGTCGAACGGTCAAACGAGACACGAATCTCCTTTGTATATATCGCGATGGATCTCTACATAGGTAGTTTGTATTCAACTTATGTTTCAATCTAACTGAAAGGTCTTCGCATACTAACGCTTAGTGATTTACTCAGAGAGGTTTATTAGGTTCTATTAACACAGAGAGAAGTATTCCCACACCCGTGTCTTGATACTAACTAAGCCTACCGAGCTCTACTACGTCGAGACGACTTTGTCGGATCGCAACAGTACGCGCGATAATAGCTAGCCGCTATAGTTTAGTAATTGCTTCCGGTATAGTATAAGTAAGAAGAACTAGCGCATCGAAGCCTAGTAGAACTAGCAATTAAGGTTAGCCTTACGTCGCTAGCGGGAGTACTTTAAAGAGCTTAGTAGAGCTAGAAAGTTTAATAAGGACCGTATCGCCTATCGTATTGCCTTCCTTATAGTATATATACTAATTATCCGATCTACCGCTCTTTCTTATACTAACCTATAGGCTAGACACGACATACGGAGGTAGGCTAACTACGTCGTTGCCGGCAAGCTATATACTCTATACTTCTAATTTTAGCTCTCTAGCGGCTAGTAATATAGTATAGTAATTGAACCCTAGAGACTACGGGATATAATAGATAATGTTACTAGTTTTGGTACGTATAGCCTCGTAACACGCCTCGTAGAGTACCTCACCTACGTAGTAAGCGTAGAAATATAGGCTCGAGAACTTACCTAGTCTCGGTAAGCTACTACTCGATCGTGCTTCGCGCGTACCTTGCGCGTAGCTTCCTAAGAAACCTATACTAGCGGTAGACTAGACCCCGAGGAATATCTTCTAGTAGTAACTCTCGACTAGTATACTTAGTATCTATCTAGTATCGGCTACCTATTACCGCTCGCTAGCGGCGAATTCGACGTAGAAGGCAACAGGCTTTATCGATAGGCCTATCTAGCTCTTTATAAGGTAATCTAGCATTACATCGACCTCGGCTTTAAGCTAGTCCTAGAGGAGTCTACTAAGCCTACCGAACTAGAGTACTTCTACCGTATTGATACTAGATTACGCGATAATATAGAGCGCCTTCGTTAAGCTAATACCGCTACGGGTAGGCTAATGTAGGGGTTAGAGGATAAGGAGCTACTTACTCCGGAAATAGTATATAGTACTATATAACTATAGCGTATTAACAACGCGTAAACACTAAGGCTTATATTACTCTCGCTACCGCCGCGACGCGCTTAAAGATAGACTACCCGCATTGATAATAAGCTATTATTATTCCCTTTGTTATCTATCCTATCCGCTACTTATTTAATTTACAGCCGCCTCTTCTACTCCGTCTATAGTATATACGCCTCTAGTATACGCCGCGCTCGCTATTGAGCCTACGGTACCCTCCCCCCCCCCTCTACCCTCGTAAAGGGCACCGTCGCTATCGACCTCTACAATTAGACGACATAACGAACAACTAGGGTAATTTCTACCTACGAACTAGCGTTAAGTACAACATATAGTGCCTAGACGACAACTACTATAAGGCCTATAGTAAGAAGAACCCTCGGAAGTAAGCTACAATCTCTTTATTAACTACTCGCGACTTAGATACGCTAGCCGCATTATTAACGACACGAAGCTTATATTGAGGCGGTAGCGAGGCTAGGTCTATACGTACTTCCGTAGTAGATCCTTCCGTAATCTCGGCTACCTATAGGCCTAGCGGTAGGCTAGAGTATCCTCTCGGCCCGCCCGCGGTACGAGGCTTATAACGAAGCGCTAGCGAAACGACCGCTCTATCTGCTAAGTAATAACGTTATTCTACTCTACTAGCCGCATCGACTTACGCTATCGGTGCTCTAGCTAGGCTATAGTAGGCTACGGCTATAGGGCTTCGCTCCTGTACCTCGATTCCGTATTAGGCTCTCGTAGAGGCGAACCGCAATAACGCTTTCGATCAGTAGCGCCTAGGCGTTACGCTAAATACTAGATCGGCTATAGCTATAGCACGCTAGGTCGCTACTTAGCGCGCGAAGTCTACGTAGCCTCCTTATCTAGCCGCTACTATCGGTAAGAAGGCTATTAGTAAAGCGTATAAAAATAAAGTAATGCTATTTACTTAATAGGTCTAGACCGTAGAGAACAGTATGGAGGTACTTATCTACGAAGATACTAAAGAGGTTGTAAGCTAGCTCTATAGATTCCGCGAGTCGGCATTTAAGAACTTATACGACGATCTAATTAACTATCTTCTCTATAAGTTACCTCTTTATACTCTTCGCTATCCTCGTAGCCTACTAGGCTATATTGCGCACCTATTTATTACGTAGCCTAGCGTTAATAGTTAGACGGCTACTCTTATTAGCGAGGCTAGCGCTACCGATACCCTCGACTATTAGTAGATGAAATTCGATAGCGGTAAGTAAGGTAAGAACGTTAAGATCCTGATTTAATAGGACGTCGACTTTCGGCCTATACCCCCCTAACTATAGGCCCTAGAGCGTACGAGGCGGGCCGAGAGCTAGAGTTAGCGTCCGTATAAGAGTATCGAGCCGACGGAGGTAGCGTCGTCGGAAGATAAGCTACTAGACCTACTAGACTAAAGAAAGAAGGTAGTCGATCTAACTAACCTTACTAACACGCTAGTTAAGCCTAAGCCCTCGCCTACGAAGCCCTCGCCTACGAAGCCCTCGCCTCGGAAGACTATTAAGCCTAAGCCTACCTCGCCGTTAAAGACTACTCTTAGGCTAGTATTAGCCCGAAAGCTAACGTTAGAGCCGGAGCCGTAGCCGTAGCCGAAGCCGTAGCTAGAGAAGCGTACATTAAGCGAGTTAAGTAGCGTAGTACCGGAGGACTAGTAGGCTATATAGGCTATATATAATAAGGTAGCTACTATACGTAAGTAGACAAAGTAGAGTAAGCGGAAAGTAAAGCTACCTACTACTAAGCCGGTAAAGCCGAAGCATTATGTTGCGATCCGACAAAGTCGTCTCGACGTAGTAGAGCTCGGTAGGCTTAGTTAGTGTCAAGACACGGGTGTGGGAATACTTCTCTCTATGTTAGTAGAACCTAATGAACCTCTCTGAGTGAATTACTAAGCGTTAGTATGCGAAGACCTTTCAGTTAGATTGAAACATAAGTTGAACACGAACTGCCTATATAGAGATCCATCGCGATATATACAAAGGAGATTCGTGTCTCGTTGTCCTGCTCTATATGCTCTATATACTCTATATACTCTATGATTATAGAGTAGTAGAGTAATAGAGCAAACCTAGTTACGTGACTAGTTTTGCTCTATGCGCTAAGACGGACGCCTAATGGAGCAAGTTGCTTATGCGGAGTCTTCCGCGTTATGTGCTACGATATTCGTAATACTATCCCCCTTCCAGCCTAGCTCAGTCCCTAAGCTTATTCATTCTGTTATTCGTATTCGCTCTTTCTCTAACGATGCCTTCTAGAGTTCGCAAGTACAAGTCGTCCCGCGAGCGTCGAATTACACTTGCTAGTTTCATTAACGAGTACGGCGACATTATGCTAACCGTTTGCAACTATTGTAGGGTCAATAAGAAGGTGTGCCGTGTCCACGTTCGGAGTAGTCGGTGCAACGAATGCAACCGTTCGAATTTCTCGGATTGCGACATCCGGGTAACGTTAAATAAGTTCTCGAAGTTAGTAAGAGAGCGGAAGTCCTTAGTTTCCAGAATTAATGAAGCGCGCGCGGCGACGGTAGCTGCGCAATCTATAGTAATGGATGCTTAGAGTCGTTTAAGCGAGGCGTTAGCGAAGGAGATGCGGCTGCATCGTTAGCTAGACTAGAACAGTCGTCGTGCCGACGAAGCGGTTACCGTTAAAGAGCGTAGTATTGCGGAGTAGGAGACGGAGGAGTTCATAGCGGAACTCGATCTTCCGTTATTCGAGCCTACGCCTTAGGATGATCGATTGATAATAAGTCTTTCTAGCTAGGATACTCTTGTCTAGGGCGTCCCCGGATATAGTGTCGACATCCCGGAGGTTCCGAGTTCGCAGCCTAATCCTTCGTAGGAGATAATCGAGACCTAAGATCTAGTAGTCGATTTCGTATAGCCCTACTGGAACTTCCGAAGTTCTTCTGTGCAGTAGGTAAGATGTTCCTTAGGTTCCTAGGTGTTGTCTGACTCTGGGTAGCCCTTCTACTTAACGAGGTAATGCTGACCTCGTTTTTCTAGGACCTTCTCGACTTCGAATTCGTCGTCTTCCTGTAGTTCGAAGTAGAACGTTGTTTGTAGCGTAGAGTTCGGGTCTGCTAGTTCTAGGAGTAAGATGTGGAACACTAGGTGTATCCTAGCATCTTTAGGTAGGCTGAGCTTATAGCTAGCCTTACCTCTTTGTTCGTCGACTAAAAATGGTCCGACCTTTATATAATCCAGTTTCTTTGTGCCTCGTCGTGTCTTAAGGTTCTTCGTAAGGAGGTATACCTTATCCCCCTTCTTAAGTAGAGGCGCCGTTTTTGAGTCTTTGTGTCGGTTGCTCGTTAAGGCATTCTGGGATTTAGTAATTGCCTGTCGCATCGTAGCATAGATATCCTTAAGTAATCTAGAGTTGTTTAGGGCTTTGTCGGTTTGCGGCCCGAGTCGTGGCTCTATAAACAGGTTCGGATTCTTACTATGATTAGCGAAGAATAGTATTTGTCTAGTAGTTTCGGAAGCGTTGTTGTCAAGTGCAATCTGTGCTATAGGCAACAGTGAGACCTAGTTGTCCTGCGCATAATTGACGTAGTGGCGCAGATATGCTTCTAGTGACTAGTTGCTTCGTTCTGTTTGTCTATCCGTTTGTAGGTGAAAAGCTGTAGACAGCTTATACTTGATTCCTATTGCTGCGACGAGCGTCTTCTAGTAGTTAGATGTGAAGAGTTTGTCTCGGTCTGTAATAAAGACTATCGGTATCCTATAGTAGCGCACAAGCCTGTCGAGCACGAGGCAGCCTAACTACTCCGCGTTAATAGACTCGCTATAAGGGATGAAGTGTAAGTATTTCGTAAGTCGATCGACTATAACTAGTATAGAGTCGTGTTATACTCCTAGTACCGGGTCCTTGGATTTGGGAAGCTTAACGATAAAGTCCATCGTGACTTCGTCCTAAGGCTGCTAAGGTAGTTCGCGGAATTCCAGGTTTCCGTATTTAGCGTACCGCGAGGCCTTGTTCTTATTGTAGCTGTCGCATCGCTTAATGTACTTAGAGACCTTCCGTCTCATATCGGGGAACACGAAGTTGCGTCGTACGTGTTCCGTCGTTCGAGCAATCCTAGGGTAGCCGAGTGTCGGTACGTCGTAGTAATCTCGAATGTAGTTGTCCTCTTTTCCGGGTAGTACCTTGAACTTCCTATATTCGACTAGGAACTGTTCTTAGTTATCGCGGAGTATTCGTAAGGTAGTATTGAACTCCTAAGCATCTGCGCTTAAGCTACCGTCCTTATTGATCTTAAATATTTATTATGGTTTTGACGAAGTATCTTCTATATAGTCGATTCGTCTGCTTAACGCATCGGCGCGCCTATTGTCCTTGCCTAGAGTGTATATAATGTCGAACTAGTATTGTCCGAGTAGCTCTAACTATCGACATTGTCGTCTCGAAAGATCCTTAGTAGTTGTAAAGTATTGCAGGTTCTTATGATCCGAGTAGATAGTTAGTCCGGTTGCTCCTTTACAGTATATTCTCCAATAGCGTAATACTGCGACGATTGCTAGTAGCTCCTTGTCGTAGATTTCGTAGTTCTGTTCCGCCGGTAACATCTTCCTTAAGAAGTATACGATAGGGTGTCGGTTGCCGTTTTCTTCTTAAGTAAGGTAAGCCCTAATAGCAAAGTCGGATGCGTCGGTTTCGATAATGACTTTCTTCTTTGGGTCGAACATAGCTAGTGTCGGTGCGGATGCACTTGCTTATTTAAGGCGACGGAACGCCTTACCCTAGTCTGCTCCCTAACTGAATACGATGTCCTTTCTTATAAGGTTCGTAAGTAGCGTAGCGATCTTAGAGTAGTCCTAAATAAACTTACGGTTGTAGTTCGCGAGTCCTAGGAATGCCTAGACGTCCTTAACTGTTTTAGGAGCCGGCTATTCCATAATGGACGTAATCTTCTCGGGGTCTATGCGTATTCCATTAACGCTAACGATGAACCCGAGGAAGTTAACTTCCTTTCTAAAGAACTTGCACTTCTCTAGTGCGGTTCGGCATCCTGCCTTGTCTAGTCGTTCGAAGACGGTGTCGACATCCTTAATGTGTTGTTCTCGGCTGCCCTTTGTGAATATCAGTAGGTCGTCTATATAGGCAATGACAATAATGTCGAGGATGTGTCGAAGCGTCTCGTTAATGATTTCCTAGTAGGTAGCTAGTGCATTAGTAAGACCGAATAGCATTACTAAGAACTCGTAGAGTCTAAAGCGTGTCCTAAAGGCGGTCTTCCATTCTTCGCCTTCGGCTATACGTATGCTATAGAAGGCATCGCGTAGGTCGATCTTAGTAAACTACTGTGCTCCGGTAAGTCTGTTCTTTATTTCTTCGATATTCGGTAGCGGGTACCGATTCTTGATCGTGATTGCGTTAAGTCGTCTGTAGTCGATGACTATTTGTAAGTTGTCTGGTTTCTTCGGAACGAACATTGCAAGTAAGGCCGCAGGTAACTAGGATTTGCGTATCTAGCCCTTGGCTAAGTACTTGTCGATCTACTTACGTTATTCTTCTAGTTCTCGTTGTAATAGTGCGTAAAGTAGTCCCTATAGTGGATCTTTATTAGGCTGGAGTCTAATCTTGTAGTCCTATAGTTAGTGCTTAGGTAAGGTATCGAGCCCTGTCTCTTCCTAAAAGAGCCGCTTCTATCTTTGGAACTCTTTAGGGATGTCCGAAGGTGCGTCGTGTTCTTCATTAGTTCTAACCTTGTGACCCTATAGGACCTTACTAGTGTCTGTCGAACTTAAGCTAAACTGTAGCGTCGTTGTCGGTTAGCGGAGTTATATGTCCGTCCTTTCCTTATCCTTTACCGAACTCTGCCGATGTAAAGGGTTAATGTCGATAACGCAAAGACATCTCTTAAAGGTAAGTACTCGTTTCCTCTATTCGATATAGGGGTTGTGTCGTTCTAACTAAGGAGTACCTAGAACGATATTATGCCTAGCTATAGGCACAACATCTAGGACAACCGTCTCGTAGTACTGTTAGAAGATCAGTTACAGTAGCATTGTCTTACTGTCTACGTCGGGTAGTAACGAGCCATCGACGGCCGTTAATTTGTATCCGCCGTTTTTCTTCTTTCGGGTAGCGATCCCGTAGTAGCTTACAAACCGTAATGATATGAATGTTCCGCTAGCTCCGGAGTCGATTATAGCGTAGGTTTCTGTCTATCTATAATGCATTTGGTACGGAAGACTAGTACTGAAGTCGTCTAAGCATTCGTGTTGTTAAGTTCCCGTAATCTGCTCTTATCGACGGGTCTTATTAGTTTTTTAACTGTGCAGCAGAGGTCCTAGTATCGTTAAGGCAGATTTCCTAATTAAGAGGTCTACCCTTAGATCTGAATGTGATCCTTCCTCCGTGCTGTATTATCGTGACTTGTCCCTTAAGCGTAGCTTAGTAATGTTGGAAGATCCTTCCTGTGTAGGTCGTAGGTATTATTCCGTTTAGCATAAGTAGAGGTATCGACTACTATAACATGTAGTTCGTGCATTACCGTTTCATCTCTTACTCTAGGATCTTATCGTCCTAGTATTTAGCCTAGATTTGCTCGATCTCCTTGTATCGTTATATTACGGTTTGTACGCGATCTCTTATTTGTCTAGAGATAGTAATCCCCGTTAGTGTAAGGTATCCTCCGCTTAGGTAGAATACACTTCCTATTAGTACAGCTTCTCGAACGTATAAGTAGTTGTACTCGTCGACGTTGTTGATTTGCCTATAGGTCTAGAACATGGATCGTAGTTAGAGTATCGTTTGCTCGAACTCGTAAGGGTATAGTCGTCGCTTCCCGGATATCTTAGGAAACATCTCCTCGAATCGTTAGGCTAGGTAGAGGACTAATCGTCGGATTGGTTCTAGTCTATCTACTGTAAAGTTGAGTACCTCGTTGTCGTCTAGTTCGTCGTCGTCGGAATATTCGTTTTCGGAGTCTTCCGGCGTTGGTACTTAATTGGTTGTGGAATTATCGACCTCTAGTAGTACTTCTAGGTCTATGATTTGGTCGTAATTGGGTTGTCTCGTGCTCTGGAGCACTATAGCCTGTCTAGTTAATTCGGTATCGCTCTCTTCTTCTAGAGAGTCTTCGTAGTTATTGTATAGGGTTGTATCCTCTCGCATAAGCGGAGGTAGAGACCTTCCTCGGGCGTAATAGCCGTCGTCTCTAGCCTACTATGATAATGGTAGGCGCAATGCTAGTACTTCGTTATCTAGAGGGAGGTTATCGTAAATAGTATTCTATCTATGCCTTTCAATAACGTTGAGTTCCTTGCGATGCTTGCGTAGGCGGCTAGGGAAATACCCTTCGTTGTTCTTAGAGGACTAATGCGTCGTGTATAAGTCGTCGTAGTAAGCCGT
>JAWDJV010000371.1:0-18957 GCA_033119285.1 Teratosphaeriaceae sp. CCFEE 6253
ATGGCATGGGTTAGGACATGGGCGTGGTATGGAGCTACGCGGGGAATGGCACATGGGTAATAGATTGACGTGTACCGCGGCCGACCAACATAGCTGACGGCCACTCGCGTGAGGCGCGCAAGTGCACTCTCGCTTTATTTGATCCTGTCGTTGGTCCACACATGTGGTTCTGCGTCCCATGGCCCTGGTGCGTTACGAGCCGGCCTCAAGTCACGACAATGACAAAGTCATCCTCCAGTGTACGACTGGGGGCGCCTCCGGTAGGGCGTATGCTAGCGTTTGCAGCTTCCGAACCCTAAGGTCTCCTCGGTGAGGATCACTCAACACTCGATCTCTCAATGGATTCCTACATTTGTCCCGTGCATGGCACATGTCGTCTCGAGAGGTCGTCGTCAGATCCAACGCACGCACACCAGTATGGCAGCACAACACATAGTTGTGCTCGACAACTGGTGCCCACCACCCCAGGTCGACTTCTCTCATCGGCTCACCCTATATGATAGTACCACGGCAGAGCAGCTCCCGGACAGGATCAAGGACGCGAACATGGTCATCACGTCGAACTCCAGAATCACGAGAGCAGGGATCGAAGTGGCGCTTCATCTGCGCCTCATCGCATCAAACGCTACCGGAACCAACCACATCGACAAAGCCGCTGCAAGCGAACGAGGGATCACGGTCTGCCATGTACCGGGACAGAACACCGATAGCGTGGCAGAGCATGCCTTCGCGCTGTACTATGCGCTGAAGCGGAAGGTGCTGACAATGCACGAGCTCACCATGGACGGAACTACCTGGTCAACGGGCGCCGCGTTCAAGCACCTAGGAGAGCCTCCACGAACGAATGCCGAAGAGACTCTAGTAGTCATTGGTTATGGCGCGATAGGTGGCTGTCTGCCAGACGAGCAGAGATTGGCCAGACGCTGACAGATCGCAGGCAAAAAGATCCAGTCCATAGGCATAGCACTTGGCATGCGGGTCCTCGTCGCCGAACGAAAGGATAATCCGGACGTCCGCGACGGCCGTGTGGCTTTCGGCCAGGCATTCCAAGAAGGCACCGTCTTCATGGCCGCGGCCCCGCTCGACGCCACTACCCAGGGCATGGTCGGATCGCCAGAGTTCGAGTCGATGCTTAACACTGCACTACTGGTAAACGTGGGCCGCAGCGGTATCATCGACGAGCGTGCTCTCATTGATGCACTGAGAGCTGGTCAGTTAGGCGGGGCAGCCACGGACGTCTTTGAGACTGAGCCTGCGACGAAGGAGAACTGCCTCTTGCTGGATCGGAGTATTCCAAATCTGGTGCTCTCGCCGCATGTGGCTTGGTATTCATCGCGCACGCTCAAAGGGACGGTCGCAACGATGGAGGCGAACCTGGAAGCCTTCGTCGCTGGTACTCCGATCAACGTGGTCAGCCAGTAGTGATCGGCCAAAGCCGGATGGAGTAGCCAGTCTAACACGCGACTACTTCGAGCCCAAGGCGAGAGCGGCTTTCAGGGAAAGCGGTTCGCGATCCCGAGGCACAGCAGAACGCTCTTGCTCTGGGCAACAAGCACGAGCAGGCAACCCATGAATTCCGTGCTTGCTCCATCACTGAGCAGCCGTTAGCGGCTGTCAAGATACTCGGTGTAATTTGCCAAAGCGGCCAGTGTAGTAGACAAGATCGGGGGGTCGTTGCGTTCAAGCATACTGCTACTGCGCCGCATATGCGTGTAACGAAGTGATTGGGTAAACACTGCACATGCATATTGCAGACTGCGCGAGTGGATACAATCGCGTGCTTGGGCGCATGAGACAATCAAGCCAGCCAGACTTGTGCTACACACAGCGACTTCTGCAACAACGTAATATCTGGCATATTTGTGTCCACCAACGATGTTGAGGTGGCAGTGCCGACTCAGCACGACCTCCTCGACTCACGCCTCGGGCCGGCCCGCAACGTGCCGCGCCGTGCTTCGTCGCACCTCTTGCCCCGTTCGATCGCAGAACGGAGGTACATGTATCCATCACCTTCTTCATCACAGCATCTGAAACAGACAATCCAGTGATGGCACTACGAACAGAGGGGCCACAACCGCGCCGTTGGAAAGTTGCGCAGTTCCGATCACAACAACACAGGGCTGCCCACTGGACCGCAGAGGACACACCCATTGCCACACGCCGCGACCAGCTCCGGGCTCGAAGATGGCGTCGCGCGACCACAGCGCCCACGGAAGATGGACTGCCAAGCGCGAAGTTCGCCAAGTACAGCGTCAATGTCGACGTACCCGTCTACAATCCCGCCACCTACGAACAGCATCTCACTCACGCCGACTGGACGCAGGCGGAGACCGATCGGCTCTTCGCGACCTACCAGGACTGCAGCGGCAAGTGGCCTGTCATTGCTGATCGTTACGAGGGTGATCGCGAACGCAGCATGGAGGAGCTCAAGTCTCGCTTCTACGGCGCATCAGCCACGCTCTTGTCCCTCAATACACCCATCTCGTCCATGACTCAGCCGGAATACTCGCTCTATGACACCCTGCGCACTTTCGATCCCACCAAGGAGGCCGCGCGGAAACGGCTGGCGGAAGGCCATCTGCAACGCCGGCAGGACGAAGTCGATGAGGAGACCGTGCTACTCAGTGAGCTGCAGCGCATCATGCTGCATCAAGCTACCCTGGACGGCGAACGTGAGGATCTGCGCAGGAGACTCGACCACCCGGTGGCGAATACGAACGGCTACCCGTACTCCACGTCGCAGAGCCTTACCCAGCTGTGGCAGCAATTGCTTACCGCTGATCGTCTCAAGAAGAATCAGCGTCTACGGCCGACGGGTATGTTCACTCAGGACTGGCTTGCAATCGCGTGCAATACTGACACGTGACAGGTAATGCATCGTTCGATGGCTTCCCTGGCACAACACCCATATCTGCCCGACCGCGCGAGTCAAACGCTGGTCTGCCGGATGCGAGTGGCCGGCGACCCACTCGTGACTCTCTCGCATCAGTCACGACGCCGCAGTCTACCCTCCCAGTCGACCTGTCCAAGGGAGACCTCTCGCGCTTTGGTGTGATCGTAGGCCAGGACAAATTGCCAAGCGGCGTCACGTTCGCCTCAGACAGACTGTCGAAACCGCGAGTTGCCAAATCAACAGTGCAGACCGAGAAGATCAGCGCAATTCTCCAGCACGCCGGTGTACCGGAGTTGATCCCACTACCAACACCGGCAGTGATCGAGTCATTTGATGCGATCATGGCGAAGGTGCACGCACTGCTTGATCTGCGGAAACTGGCGGAGAAGGAGGAGCAAGAACTCCGAGTACGGATGGCGGAGGCTACATGATTGTGTCCGACGACACGGTTGCTTTGATTGATACCGATCTACAATTTTACATCTCACGTCAACAGACGATCAGCATCGGATCTGCGCCGGGCCTAACAGCCGATTCCCGGGTCACTAGTGTGCCAACTTGGCGTTCTACACTCGCCTTGAGGGTACCACGACGGGGAGCCGGCTTCCCGCAACAGCCCGACTTCTGCAAGTGCGTCCAGTGCCGTGCTACTTGTAAGAACATAGGCTAGGACGGCGAGAGCTGGTCTGTGCGGGGTAGCAGCAATTTATGTTCGCTGACCTCACTGCCTGACTCCCTCCGTCCACCATCGCTGCGGCGCATGACATTCCGTGCAGATCCTGCGTCATGCTATCTGAACCCGTGCTGCATCTGCGCCTCCCACCTGCCTCTGAGCACTGCTTGGCCAAAACCACGGGAGGACGGGAACATCCCTCCAGCCAATCAACGGTCGCATCGGCCGCTGTTTCGCCGAAGGGGTTTGGCTTTCTTCCGGTTTTGTTACCCAGCAACCACGGCCAGTCCAATTTACCATCCTCATCGGCAACGTTCGGACGTACTGGCACTACTCCTTACATGGCACTTGCGATCTCCCATCATCATCAAGCTTGCTGAAGGCTAGGGAGCGCTACTGCCCGAAGGAGGGGTTGCGTAGCACGCGCGCCGTTAGCAGCGACTACCCAGAACTACCATAGCAACCTGCATGGATGATATATGTAGGCCTGCGTCAGTACGGTGAGCGATCGATCTCTTCTATCCTTCCCACAGTCAACCTCGAACCCTGTAGCATCTCACAAGCATACACACCGAGATGTGGTATCTTATCACCTTGGCATTGTTGTGCCGGGTCTCGTTGGCGGTGAAAGCGACGGTCGACCTCGACTACGCCTCATACACCGGCGTCTCCCTGCCCAACGGAGTGACGCAGTGGCTAGGTGTGCGGTATGCGGCACCGCCAATCGGAGACCTGAGATTCAGAGCACCGCAGCCACCGCTGGCGTCGAATGCAACACTAGCTGCTAATGCTCATGGACCGATATGCCTGGTATGCGACGCCGCTGCAATCGAATCGAGGTAACATTGCTGATGTTCTGCAGGGCACTGGCTCCGGACCCCCAACGAACAGCAGCAATGAGGACTGCTTGTTCCTGGACATCTACGCTCCTACTAATAGTAGTCGCTTCTCAAAGCTGCCCGTCTTCTTCTTCATCCAAGGCGGTACGTAGTCGACGAACATTACGCTTCTGGGCCACGCACTAATACTTCACAGGTGGCTTCAACACCAACAGCAACCCCAATCTGGACGGCTCTGGTCTAGTAACCGCGAGCGGCAACAACATCATCGTTATCACCATCAACTATCGAGTCGGACCATACGGCTTCTTAGCTGGTCAGGAAGTGTTCGACAATGGTAACATCAACAACGGCCTCCGAGATCAGCGACAGGCGCTCCATTGGACACAGCAGTACATTGCATCCTTCGGTGGCGATCCTGATCATGTGACACTTGGAGGTGATTCTGCGGGTGCTCAGTCCGTGAATCTGCAAGTGACGGTACGCACTTGACTACCGCAAGCCATGATGGCAATACAAGGCCCTTGCTGACATCACTGTCGCTGTGTAGGCATACAACGGTCGAGACGATGGCCTCTTCCATGCTACCGCTGCGGAGAGCCAATCCTTTTCCGCGCTGAGAACAGTCCCGGAGAATCAATTCGCCTACGACGGGCTTGTCATCCGAACCGGATGCGTCGATGCATACGATACATTGGCGTGCCTGCGCAGCCTGACAGCCACGGAGCTGCAGGCTCAGAACTTCAACACCCCGTTCCCCGGTGCGCAGCAAGCCCCGTTGTACATGTACGGCCCGACTCTGGACTTCGACTTCATCACCGACTACACGTACAGAGCCTATGAGAAGGGCAAATTTGTGCGGGTCCCGGCGATTGCGGGAGACGACACCAATGAAGGGACGATCTTCACTCCTAAGAACACATCCAACCTCAGTCAGAGCGACACCTTCATCCAAGCGCAGTTCCCGGCCATCACACTCGCGCAATTGAGGATGTGGAATGAGCTGTACCCCGTCAACGGCACCCCCTCGTTTCCCGATTCGGGGCGCTACTGGCGGCAAGTATCAAACGGGTATGGTGAGATGCGATACATCTGCCCCGGCATCTTCATCAGCAGCGTCTTCGCCAACATGAGCCTGGACCAGAACTGGAACTATCGCTGGAACGTGATCGATCCCGAGAGCAATGCAAACGGTGAGCCCGAGTCCAGCCATCTTATCCGCGTCGAACACCCGCACTAACATCAACCAGGCTACGGCGTAAGCCACACCATCGAGCTGAACGCCATCTTCGGCCCCAACAACACCGGAGGCGGTGCGCCAGCCTCTTACTACCCGACCGGCGTCAACGGGCCCATCGTGCCGGTCATCCAGGGCTACTGGACCAGCTTCATCCGGTGCTACGATCCGAACACGCACCGCTTACCCGGCACGCCCGTGTGGGAGGCGTGGACCAGCGACAACGAGTTCCAGCGGCTGCGCTTCCAGACCAACGCGACGCAGATGGAGGCCGTGCCCGCGGACCAGCAGGCGCGCTGCGCGTACCTGGCGAGCATTGGGGTGAGCTTGGAGCAGTGAGGTGCTGCTGCCTGCCCCGGCGCTGGGCAGGGTGATGAATGATGATTAGAGCAGCATAGGGGTTCATGGTATGGAGGCATGGAGGGATGGAGGGATGGGGCTTTTGGGGTGCATTGAGCATCGCGCTGGAGCATGAGCGTGGCGTGGAGGAATGGTTCAGTCGCTACGCATACTGAGATTCCCCTTATACTGATTCGTTGTTCGGCATATAGTGCACGAGCGTTGATCTTGAGAGGAGGGGAGATGGCGTACAGCCTTGTCCGCCACCGGTGTAGCGCATGTCAGTCAATCGCTGTACATCGCATGCACGATTTGGTCCTCCCGCATCCCGACCCAGACCGTTGATAGTCTATACCATGTATCTGTCTATACATTATCTGCACACGAAGGTTCTACACTGTACGTCATTCTGGAGTCGACACGACCTGTCAGAGTCTAATAAACAGCGTTGCAGTCTCATCATTGCAGCTCACCAACAAGCGGCTCTGAACTCGATATTCGCCACCAACATGTCGTCTTCCATCAAATCTGGGACCGTCGAGCCACCGGCGCCAATCTCATCCCTCACCGGAACGCAATGGACGAAATCCGACTACACCCTGCCACTCCCATCCCTCCAATTCCTCTTCCACCTGGAGTGCGACATGGAGACCTTCCGCCACATCGGCGAAGGCCCGTACGGCGACCGCAGCACCGTCATCTTCAAGGGCGGCCGGTTCGAGGGCCCGCGCATGCGCGGCAGCATCCTCCCCGGGGGCGGCGACTGGGAGATCGTGCGCTCGCACGGCGACCAGCAGACCGCGCATCTCAACACGCGGTATAACCTTGTCACGCACGACGGGGCTACGATATATCTTCAGACCACTGGGACTCGAACGGGGCCCAAGGAGGTGCTGGAGAAGCTTGGGAGTGATACCAGCATCACCGCGGATCAGTTCAAGATGCGCCTGAACCTTACTATGGAGACTGGTGACCCACGGTATCAATGGATCAACAGCGGCGTCTTTGTCGCGAGCTCGGGGAGGGTGGGTGACCAAGTCATCTACGATGCCTACGAGTTGCTGTAGACGTGAAGCAGCAGCACGGAAAGCGTGGTTGGGAAGTGATGAAGCTTCGACACTATCCTCAAGTACTAGAGTTCAAGCAGCCTACATCATGTTGTCCGAGCTCTTCCCAGCCTCGAAGTCCTTCTTCCAGATCAGTCTCTCCTGCGATCCATTGACGCCCGGCCCTGCAAACGTGCTCCCGTACTCATTGCCCGTCGCCCAGTCCTTGCCGACACCCTCCCTCGATTTCTTCGTCGCATTGCGTCGGTACCAACGGCCATAGATCAGTAGATAGTACAGCCGGAAAGCCAAAAAGGAGAACTTGTCGCGCTCCAGGTCATCCGGGTAGACAGCGCCCAGGTCGACAGCGGCAGCGATGCCAGCCATGACCGCGACCTCGTGCGCATTGACCATCGTCCAGCTCGAGGCGAAGCGCGTGTGCCGCTTGCCCTGCAGGAGCCACATGAGGGGCACGACGAAGAGGTAGTGCGTCCAGGAATGGCAGAGCTGGTGCCACCAGTCCTTGCGGATGATCTTGCTCTCGTCGATCTCGTCGAGGGTCCACAGGTGGCCGTCGCGCTCCTTGTTGAGGAAGATCGTCTGGAAGACGTGCTTCTCCCACGGCACGTTGGGCGGGAACTGGGCCTGGTAGTTGGTGCAGTCGAAGCACATCTCCAGCTTCGTGAGGTCGGAGGGGTAAGGGCGGATGAGGTACATGGCCTTGAAGTTGTCCTTGCCGTAGTCGCAACGCTTGCTGTGGTCGACGCCGTTGATCTCGCGCACGGCGAGCTCCTCGGTGTAGAAGTTCTCGTAGTGCCGGGTCATGTACTCGTGGTCCTGATGCGTGACGGTGATGTCGTTCGCGAACTTGGCGGAGCCCAGGATCCTCGATTCCAGAGTGCTGATGGTGGGCTTAAGCAGGCGCTTGGCGGTGTCGGTCAGAACACACAGCACGATTTCGTCGTACTCTTCCGTTGTCTCGACCTTGTCGGCATCGGCGCTCGAGCCGTCAATGCTATCTGGAACCCAAGCCGAGTCCGGGTTATGGCCATCCTTTACTGGCGTGCGCCCAATGATCTTGACCTGCACACCGGTCTTATCTCGCTTCGTGACCCTCGTGACCTCCGTGCTCAGACGGACTTTCACACCCATCTTGATGAGGTTCTTGCGCCACGTCTCGTAAAACTCGCTGAAGTTCGGGAAGACAACCATCGGCGGCATTCTGCTCGTGATCGTGCTCTTCTCCGGTGGGTACCACATGCCGTACGTCGGACTGGTGCAGACCCGCTCCAAGATCATGGAGGGTACCTCGGGCGCGTAGTTCCCGGTGCCCAAAAAGAGCGCAATCATGGGCAGCGCCACCAGATTTGCAAACTCCTCCGAGTATGCGAAGAGCTTCACCAGGTATTTGACCGGCAGCAGTGCGAAGAACACCTCGAACCATCGCACAATCTTCAGCATCCAGTAGAATCTCCTCACCTCGCTCTCGTGCTTCTTCAGTAGCTTCGTCGGGTAGACGTTGGTCCAGAACTGCTCGCCCTTGCCGAAAGACACCTGGAGCTTCACCGGGTCGGCCCAGAACCCGTTGCGCGCGAACATGGTCATGGTGTGGTGGAAGATGTACGAGCCGCCCTGGACTCCCTGGTTGAGCCATGATGCTCCCGTCTTCTCCTTATCGATCGGGATACTGAAGGCCTGACCGCCGCAGTAATTGACCGAGTCCACCACGGTGACATCGAATTTGTCGGGATGCTGGGCGAGGTGATGTGCGCAGGACATGCCTGGAATATCAGATCAGTCGCGGTACATCGGAGGCACACGCTGACGATGGTGGCATACCCGCAGCGCCAGCACCCACCACCAACACCCTCTTGCGCTTCTGCCCTTCCACGCCCGGCGCCATGTTGAATCGTTCTTGCGATCCGGTTGACTTCAGCAAGGGTTTGGTCCCGTCTGGCATGTCTCGTCCCAATGTCAGTGGTAGATCGATGGCGTTGTAGGCGAGGTGAAGAACCGACGCCGTTGTATTATAAGCACACCGTCAGCGTCTCCTATATTAGTGCACCTTGCATCATCGAAAGGCGCGTGTGCCCAGTCGACGCATACCACTGCAAATTGATGACAGCATCACCGCTGCTCCATCGCTGCACCTCATCACGCTAAACTGTCTCGGCAGTGCCCGGACGAGATCTGTGGAGCGATCCGATCGTGGGGAGCGAACGCCACACGATCTGATCCACCTCATTACTCGCGACGGCATCGGTCACGCCGCCACACATTGTGCAACAACATCGATTGTTATGCAGCTTCACGGACGGCACGACGCTCGACGAGCCGCAACCTTCGCTCCCTGATGATGGACTTATTACCGTGTGCGTTGCCGGAAGACTTGAAGAGCGGGGACTTCCGGCCCAAGGAGAACGATTACCGGCACAATGACACGCTGGATCACGTTGTCGCGAACAGTGCCAGGCGATGAGACTCGATACCGAGAGGCCCCTCTCTGCCGCCTGGACGAAACCACGGGGGATGAATAGCCACCCGCTTTGGTCAATGGGCATGTCAGCCGTGCTAGGGAGGAAGAATTGGATGTTTTGGTATGAAGTGCAACGGAACGGTCGTAATCCAATCCTCCAACAGCCGGATATCCGCGGCGATGTGAACATTGATGCCCATGTCTGCTACTTCGTATGTCGCTGGAGGCGGGCTATGCCATCGCTAGGCCACCGGTACGTGTCTGAGCAGCGGCTATGCTTTCCCAGCTGTCTGCTCACATTTGCCGGCCGTGCTA
The DNA here is from genome assembly GCA_033119285.1 of Teratosphaeriaceae sp. CCFEE 6253. Taxonomy (NCBI): domain Eukaryota; kingdom Fungi; phylum Ascomycota; class Dothideomycetes; order Mycosphaerellales; family Teratosphaeriaceae; species Teratosphaeriaceae sp. CCFEE 6253. The sequence goes on from JAWDJV010000371.1 coordinate 9,819, forward strand.
GATGGCCTGCTACCATGTGAGCATACTGTGAGGGACACTCAGACGCCGTAGTGCTCGGCTATGTCGCGAACCTTGCTCCACGGCCACATCTGTCCTCCAATGTAAGCGTGTGTCGAGCCTGGCACGACGATCACGGAAGTCGTCACATCAGACGGCAGGAAAGCGTGGCACTGACAAACGTGGGTCTGCCTCGCGCGAATCACTGAGTACAGGTATTCGAGGTGCACCTCACGTAGTTGACATCGCATCCTCCAGCTGGAGCTGACCGAGGCCTTTGAGTTGGCACCCGCACGGCCTTGACGCGCCGTAAAACCGTACGGAGCTCTCCAGACGATGGCTGCGTCCTTGCTGGACGCCTTACCGTCTATCCTGTCCCTGCGCGCAATCTTCGCCATCGCCGGCGCGGCCCTCTTACTCTCCTGGCTCGAGCAGGCCATCCAATACCGCTTCCTGTCACCCCTCCGCCACTTCCCGGGCCCCTTCTGGGCCTCCATCACGCGCCTCTGGATCGCCTACCACAACATCAAGGGCGATGAATGCGAGGTCGAACTCGCTCTCCACCGGCGTCATGGCCCCGTCTTGCGCGTCACGCCGACTATGCTGCTCGTCTCCGACGCCACCAAACTCCCCGATGTCTACTCCCGCAACGCCAACAAGAGCCCTTATTATGTGACCGGCAGCTTCGGGAAGACGGAGAGTCTGTTCAACATGCAGGACCATAAGGTCCATGCGCACTACCGGAAGATCGCCGCGGGACCCTACGCTTTCTCTAATATCAAGAAGATGGAGCCGTTGGTGGACGCTAGCATCCGGCTCTGGATCGACGCAATGGATGAGCGCTTCGCGAAGCAAGGCCAGACGTTTGACTTTGCTCCCTGGGCCGTGTACATGGCGTACGACATCATCAGCGAGATTGGCTTTGGAGCGCCCATCGGCTTCGTGGAGTCCGGCAGTGATGTCGGCGAGCTGATCCAGGGGTTCCACGACGGGCTGCCGGCCTTTGGGCTGCTGGCTCGGCTGTGGCCCTTCACCTACTGGGTGAAGAGGACGTGGCTGGGCAAGTACCTCGTGGCGAAACCCGAGGACAAGACGGGCATTGGGATGCTCATGCGGTTCCGAGACAAGCTGCTGGCGCAGCGGAGAGTGGATATCGAGCAAGGGAAAGCTGGGCACAGGGTGGATCTGCTGCAGACGTTAGCTAGTCGCCGCGATAACCTTTGCCACAGGAGCTTGCTGACCTCAAGGTAGCTTCATCGACGCCCGAGACGACGACGGTAACCCGTTGACAGACGACTACATCAAAGCCGAGATTCTACTGGTGCTCCTTGCGGGTGCTGACACCACCGGCACAGCCTTCCAAGGAATGATCGTGCACATCCTGTCGCAGCCGGCAATCTATCGCAAGCTCATGGAAGAGGTCGGCCGGGCAACGGCAGCCGGCCAGCTCTCCGCCATGCCGCAGTACGACGAAGTGCTGGAGCACTGCCCGTACTACGTCGCCTGCGTCAAGGAGACCATGCGCCTCAACCCGTCCGCGCCCAATATCTTCCCGCGCACGGTCGGCAAAGGCGGGCTCATGCTGGGTGGACTGTACGTGCCGGAGGGGACCGAGATCACCTGTAACCCCTGGCTCGTGCATCGCGATCGTGCGGTCTTTGGGGAGGATGCCGAGGTCTTCCGGCCGGAGCGGTGGCTGGAGAGCGAGGAGCAGACGAAGTTGCTGAACAAGTATAACATGGTGTTTGGGGATGGCGCGAGGACGTGTCTTGGCAAGGTGAGCAGTAAGTGCGGTCTACTACGCTCGCATACTGAACACGCACAGGATATCGCCATGATGGAGCTCTTCAAAGGCCCGCTGCAGGTAAGTGCTTCCCACTCGGGCACACAAAGTTCGAGGAGTGACTGGTAAGTAGTTCTTCCGCACGTTCGATCCGAAGTTGGCGAACTCGAAGCAGCCCGGTATCTGGACGGTCAAGGGTGGCGTGGCCTTCTGGCAGGACATGCAGATGACGATCAGGCGGCGTACGTGACGATCGCAGCGCTGTCAATAGGACGAGTGAGCTGGCTTGTCAGATTATGTGTACATGTGAGCTCGTGATACCATCACCGGATATGATACAAGCGGCTTCTCCAATCGCACACTACCGACACCTTCTCAAGGGCGTGATGGCTATCCATCTCTCGTTCCCTTCGGGTGAGCTTGCGAAGGGCCAGTTCGCTCCGAGCCTCGCGATGCCCTGGAGCTGGTGACACGCGCGTCCTTGAATCGGGCCAGGCAGGATATAGGTACGACATCGTGCACGTTCTCTTCTGCATCCTTTGGCCTGCAACGCACAGTTACGACCCAGCGCAACAAGGGCTCGAATCGGATTCTTTCGAGGCGCCCGGCAGGGACGAGACAAGGCTGTGGTGCCCGTGTGAATCCTCTGGTAGTCCCGGCGGCTCAAGCAGTGACAGCGATTTTGTCCGCTGTCTCCTGCTGGAACGGGTCTTCCTTCGCGTCCTGCAGCAGCGAGATCTTCTGACCTCCCTCGGGCTCCAGGCTCCATTCCAGTGTGTCGAACTAAGGCACCGCCATTGTCAGCACGCGTCCCACTTTCCATCATCCCTCACAGTAGTCAAGGCGCAACGCCGCAGGTGTGTCGACTCACGAAACCCATCCTCGTCTTCCGCTCGCTCCTGAACTTCATCAAACCCTTCCCCTTCTTCCCCTTGACCCAAAAACTGATATTGATGCGCCCGTGCAATTGATTAAGCTCGCCCCATATGATCGGGATCTTGCTATTGAAGTAAATCTCGTCGCCCAGGATCTCGCGCGCCTGCGGGTTCGTCCGCAGCGCGTACAGCGTGCTGCTCACGACCGACGAGGACTGCTTCTGGTAGTTGAAGATGGCCAGCATGGAGCCCGCCATGATGGCGACGAAGAGGGGCAGGGAGCGCAGCCAGCGGTAGTCGTGGGTGGAGATGGCGGGCAGTTCGCGGTCGGCGCGGCGTTCCATGAGCGGGCCTGAGCCCGGTCGCGGCGCGGCGATGATGGTGCGGCGGGGGGCGACATGGCGTCTGGGTGTGTGCCGTAGGCCTTGGGGCCGTATCCGTGGTCGGGTAAACATGGCGATGGTGATGTAGATGGACTGCCGTCGGCTGCTCGAAGAGGTAGGTACGCATGCCAAGGCCGGCGGTCAAAGGCTCCAGCGAGTTGCGATCAATGTCACTGGCATCGGCCGTGGTCACGTACTTGACAAACACCAAAATGACACGAACGAGGGACAGACGTCGATCATGAATATTGCGTTCAATTACAAGACTGCCTGAACCCTCAGCTGCGACGTATGCAGTGCATTACGGAGCTTCCCCTGTACTCCACGCTTCCATGCTTCATTTCAATATGCAAGACACCCGTTCCATTCTCCCAGTTCGCTAAAACGCCTCAATCGATCGTTCGTGATTTGCGTGGCCAGTCCACCGATCAAGCGTTGGGGAAAGGCTGTCGCCATCCAGCCCGCTCAGAGCCCCATCCCACCTCCGCCATGTACTGTCCCGCCACCGCATAGTCGCCGCGCGCTGCGAGTGTCGCGTCACGACGGCGAGATGGCAGTGTCGCTCTGCTCGCTCTCCGCTTCGAGGGGCGAAAGCGGCTCGGAGAAGTCGTCATCCTCCTCCGAGAAGACGGGTATCGACCGCCAGTCCTTGTTACGCTTGTAGCGGAACAAGATCGAGTTGAGTGCCCGGGCGTCTTCACGACGCTCCGCCGCATCTTGTTCACGATCGGAGACCGGCTCAGGCATGAGTAAGGCGAGGTATGGCCGGCTGATCGAGTCGATCATCGACGTTTCCGCCTTGCGACGCTCTGGTAGACTTGAGGCGGGCAGCAGCAGTGGCACAGTCTGCTTGCTATGTAGCAGAGATTGCGGGCGCTCGCATGTCGTCGTGATGGTGTCCGTGGTCGACATCTTGATATCGTGCTTGAGGCGGCGGCGCGGTAGTCTCCGTATCGTGGATTGTGGACGGGCGGTGGTATGTTCCTTCGATATGGATCGCGGTCGTGTCGATGTCCAGGTGAGAGTGCCCGGCGTCGCAGCGACTTCTGGTGAAGTAACTTCACACTCGACGGCCACGTGAAGTGACGTTGACCGGGAGTCACCACACCTGATCACCACCCCTCCAGCTCATGGGAATGGACACCTCGTGACAACGTGTCATGCCTTCATCGATCCCAATAGATTGCGAACATCATCTCCCGACGAGAAGCTGTTTGACTCCCTTGCCTTCCTCTCATAATCCGCCGCCTTCCGCTTCGCATACTCCACCGCCGACTTCTTCATATCGATCTCGTCGTCGTGAAACACCGCAAAGTTCCTCCAGTCCCGGCAGCCCTTCTCGCACTTCATCGTCTCGACAATGTCGCTATATGTCTTGGGCAAGCTGAGCCTCAAACACCGGCTGGGCTTCGCCTCGGTCGGGACGGGCATCATCATGGCATCGATCAAGGGATCCGATACCCGACTGCACGGGGCCAGTTTGGATATGCTGTCGTTGCTGGAAGTGCTGGAGCGGGAGTCGGAAGTCCCCTGGCGGCGAAGCATGCGGGTCTTGCTGGACTTGGCGCGATCGTTGGGGGCCAGTCGAGGTCGAGCGGGCTGACTGCATTCGCTTTGCACCGCGCCACGGCCAGGACGAAAACAGCCGAGAGCCATCGTGTGTAGAGGAGACGAGTGGAAGTCGATGTGAGTATAAGAATGGATCCAAGAAAGTCGAAAGCGCTTTGTAAAACAGGAACACAGATCCGCTTGCTCCTCCAGCACAGCCTTGGCGAGGCTGTTCAATGGGCAAGTGCACGGTCACACCAGATGGCTGAGTAGCTTGTGGCTTCCAAGGGCACGGCCACACATGCGCTTCGTCTGTTCATCCATGGTGCTCCTGGTCCAGATGGTCCATGAAGTCGAAGTTGGACAACAGCGAAGGTGTGAGCGGGCTGGGTCACCTAAGGTCAACGCGCGGGTTGGGACGGGACTTGGTGTTGGTTGCGTGGGTGGAGCCAGGCGCTTCATGGGTAATCGGCACCCTCGGCACATCGCATAATTCTGCCACCGAAGAGGGTGCGTCTTGGTCTGGCGCTAAAAGTAGGTACAGAGGGACCTCGTCACCTCGGGGCGGCCCTTTGATCACGCTCTCACCGGATGATGTTCCTGGCATCCCGCGATCCCTCCACCAGCGCACGTCCTTCGATTACGGTGGCCGAGACTCCGTGTGAGCGTCGTCGTAACAATGCCCAGTGTCCGCACGCTGTCCTCGCACGAATCCCGGGAATACCACCCGTCGTGGCAGCTTCTGGTCTTGTCTGCGAGCTTGGCCAATTGATCACGAGGCACATCGACACGGTCGCGATTCCCCGTTGGGCAGTCCGAAGCCTGTCTCGCTACTGCCCCTGCTTGGCTCACCAGGGCTCGTGCGACAGAAACATGAAGCTGGCGCCATCGCGCATGAAAGCGTGGGGTTCGCCGGACATCATGTAGGGGAGAAGTCGTGGGACGGCGATCAGCGTTGCATCGAGGGTCTGAGACAGTGAGACGTTCCGACGACTGCATCAAAATACCGTATTGAATCGTCGCTTCGGCATCTCAGAGCGAAGTCGCAGTTGCGGAAGAGCCATTCGTATAACCGTAACGCGACGCTCCAAGAGAAAGCACACACGTCCCCCTCATGCCGGGCTTTTACGTCCCACGGAGGTCCGCCACGCTCGGGCTCTCGGTTTCACCGTCATTAAATGCCTCACTTTGCGCGTCTGTTGTTGGCCAGTGATCCGACCGTGTGTGGCGTACGAGAGGGAATCACGTCGAACAATCCTGTCAGCCGGATCGTTCACTCTTGCGCCTGATGGTGCACCTGTGCCCTGTCATCAGCAGCAGTAACAACCCCGTGTGCGCCTACTCTCAACCAAGAGGGCTGACTTGGGTCACGGCATACAGGAAAATGTTCTCTCTCACGTAGGCCTGCGCATCACAGTCGTCCTCGATGTCGCGGACGTCGAATGCCTTCTTGGCTGCCTTCAGGAATCTGCATTCGGGCGCTGCAATTAGCGACGATACGAGACACTCTCACCGCGATCCGTATGCGGCAGGTGGTCTCCAACGTACTGCATGTCGGCGCGCCGCCTTCGCTTGAAGCAGAAGTAGCACGTCGTCTCGGGCCCGATCAGCTCGGACAGCGTCTGCAGTAGGAGAGGGAAGGCCGGTTCGAAGTACACGCAGTCGGCCGCCACAACGACATCCGGATGCGCCGGTACGGTCGCAGGACGGGCGCTTCCCCATTCGTATACGGACGCCTCGACTCTGCCTTCGACCCCGTTCAGTGAGATGTTCCGCTGCATAAGATCCAGCATCGGCTCCTGATCCGTGATGTGCACGACCGCACCGGGTCTGCACCCCACAGCGACCGCGAGCCTATGGCCGTCAATCAGCCCACGTTCTCCTACACGAGGTCACTCGCGCGTGTGCACTCACCCGACCAAGCCTCCTCCCGCCCCGAGCTCCACGCTGCGCCGGCCCCCGTTAGTTGCCGTGTCCAGCCTTCTGTCACAGAGCACAGTAGTTATGCAATACGCACATCGACGCTGCCTGCCTCAGCTCGCTTCGCCTGCTGCGCAGCAGGTACTTCGCCAGCACCCGCCCGGCGGGCCAAGCTTGGCCGCCATTGCCCTTCGCGAGGTCCTCGGAGAGCAGCAGAGGTGTCAGGTGCAGTGTCCCGTCCAGCTCGGTCTGAGTGACGCTGGCCTGCTTGTGCGTGGGCGACTGCACGAGGTCCTCGCTGATCGCGAAGACAGTCGCATTGTCATCAGAGTCGGCATCGCGGTCCGACATGGGAGTCTGCGTGGGGAGCTGGAGCTTCGGGGATTCGAAGGTTGGAAGAATCGAGGGAGCTGCGTCGAGCTCGGCTTGCGCATGCAGTAGCGTTCGAAGCTTGTTGTTCGCCGAGCGCTGGTGTGATTATGAAGAAGTTCTCGAACGCAGTGTTGTTTGCGGACGGCTGTTAAACCCGGCAGCACGTTGCAATGGACACGAGAGACTTCACTGTGTCAGCTTTCACGCCCGTCCTCACTTGCGCCCCCACTTATGAGCGCCTGCTAGACTCTCCGGTATTAACGACAAGAGGACCAGGACCTAGGAGTCAGAGTAGGAGAGGTGTCGCGCTATCTCATCCCTCACCACGTGAAGATCCAGACGCAGACTTCCCACACGTGGAAAGCAGCTACAACGAAACCTTGTCGCGGGATGCGCAAAGGCGGCAGTACCCGGTTCTCCGAGGACATGGTGACGGATCAGGAAGTCGCATACCTTCGGAAGAACTGCGAGCTCTGGACTTTAGCCCCAGCAATTGTTGGAATCCAGCCGCTCTTAGCGTGGCACTGCACTGCTTCCAATGCTCATCCTCCATGGCTGCAGCGGTTTGACTCGAGCCATTGGACGCCAGCTCAAGCCTCGCCAACCCTTGATATCATGCCGCACTGGCGCCTATCCCTACCTAATCATTGTTCGACCGCCTCCTTGAACCTCAGCACCGCATTGTCCATCAACAAGCCGTCCGCGCCCGCCGGCAGATCGAGGATGCTCGGGCGCACGCGCGTCAAGTCATGGCTGTAGTCCGAGATGAGGACCAGACCAGCCTCCTTGACCGAGCTGACCAGCGCCGGCACGAGCTCCAGCAGCCGTGAGGTGCAGATGAGGCCCATGAGGTTGTTTGACTGCGCGATGCGGACCGCCTCCTTGATCGAGATGGACGTCCGGCCACAGCTGCTGACCATCGATGTATCGCTGCGGCTGTCCAGCGTCGGAATGACGCCCAGTTCGTTGCAAAGGAGTGTGGGGTCTGCACGGGTGTCAATACAACTTGTGCCTTGAAGGGTGCTCAGGTAACGTACAGTTCGGCTGCTTCCAATTGAGAGCTGTGCACACTTCCACATTATAGCTTGAGAACACGAAGCTCCTCAACGGGCTGTCCTTCTGCTCTCTCAGCTGCCTTGCATGGTCGAACACGACGGTCAGCACTGCGTCAACGACTGCGTTGATGTTCTGCGTTGGTCCCAGCGACAACGCTTCCTCTTCGCTGCGGCTTGGGTAGCAGATGTGAAGATCCAGATTCACGTCAGGAGGCATGATGTTCAGAGCGTCGGCGAGAGCAGCGTACGATCGAGCCACTTGCCGCTGCGCACCCGGCAGATCCTCGCGGTAGATGCCGGATCCGACCATGCCGTGCAGGACATCTTTGCCTTGCCTCACGCCAGATCCAGCCTGGGAAAATTCGTCGTATGTTAGTCGGCTCACCAAGTCATGCCGACTCCCTGGAAGTGCCCAGTCGTTGTAGAGCACTGGCACTCCATCGCTGGTGCACTGGACAAAGAGGCGCATGAAGTTGCCACTCAGGCTGCTGCCCGTGATGAGGTTGCTCGGGTGGTTTTCGAACTGGCTCGTCGCCTTCCAGTAAGTGGCAAAGTGGGTAATCTCGAGCGGCATGCCATGGAACGGCGTCACGACTTGGTAACGGAAGCTGATGCGGCCAATCGCGCGCAAGCGAGGGTCGAAGAGCTCAAGATGCCACCGTCCAGAACTACTTGTCGTTCCCGTGAACACTCGACTGGATGCTGCAGCGCGTGCGATGACCTTGCTGCCAAAGGTCGGGTATATGTCAAAGTCGATGCTGAAGGTGCTGAGGTTCTCGATCTGGAAGGAGATGTGCTTGAAGTCATCCTGGACCGGGAGCGGTACATTGCGTGGTATGAGGTCGGATGACTTCGAGGAAATGGCGAGGCGAGCTGCAGGGTATTTGCTGTCCCCATAGAATTCAATCGCATCGCTGCCGAGGTCATCGAAGGATAGCAAGATAAAAGTCTTCGTCGTGTCCAAGAAGTTGTGGCCGTAGCGCCGGAGTGGGATGATCGGAGGGGGAAGGCTGAGCGAGGGTATGTTCTCGGGGTCGGAATGAGTATTGGCCGGAGTTCCCGTGGAGGAAAACAGTGGCGGCTCATCCAGGGCCATCTGCATGTCCGCCGCCTTTCTGACCGGGATCTTGGACGTATCACCTGCCTGGGCGAGCAATTGCATGCAGTCGAGCTTGCCTTCCCACGCCGCGTAATACATTGCTGACA